>CP136064.1:124718943-124979504 GCA_032622095.1 Siphonodentalium dalli
ATGACTGATGATTGAATGTGGTTTGATTCTTGGCTTATATGATCTAGCTCAACCAGACTTCAACTTAAAGGTACTCAATCCGATCAGACGGTCCCCATATTATCAAGATACAACAACAACAACATTTCTTCAAAATATGCTTTAGTTATCAGAATCGATTAATTGCAACAAAATAATGCTAACCCCGGTCAACTATTGTATCAAATTTACCAAAATTGTTATCAACAAAATATGGCGGTATTATCACAAAATTTGGCCGTATTACCACTTGATTTTAGAGTTATCCATCTTCATTCATCCGCAATTTTGTCCGAGACCATCCAATTGACGTTTTTTCTGGGCCACAAATAATTGCACATCTCGAGAAATAACAAACTTCAAAAAATCTTGAAGTAGTTAAAAAATATAACTATTAATATTCCAATACAAAACTACTGTCTTAGTTTTGCAAAACAAAAATATTCTGGGATTGTCAGGCCACACATGCATAGTTAAAGTCTTGAGCTGTATGACTCGTTTTTGTATAAAATCAACCATAGTTCCTTGTAAATGTTGATGCACCAGCAACATATTTTGAAACCTGTCATTCATGAAATTCAGAAACTACACCTATGTAGTCTAATCTGCATGATATTGATACTGATAATTTTCAAAAGAATCATGCATTTCTTGGAATGTTACACCAACAGTCGGAGTCATGATATAATCACATTTCTTTGTTGGTCATAGTCAGTGTGCACATATGGAAAATTAGGAAAAGAAGATAGGATACACACAACTTAATATAATGAGATTTTCAATTTCATAAAAACTTTTCCAGTCTGTTCCAGTTAGTAATTTTCATTTTCAAACATCAAAGATGCACCAACCAATATGGGCACCATACACCTACTCTTTTCTATGTCAGAAGATAATGCGATAGAACCTATATGCCCATTCATGGGACGTTTAAAAAAAATAAATAAATAAAGAATGGCAGATTTAACAGGTTTTTATACGCCCTTTTTTATGTTATCAGTCTGTCCGTCCGTCTGTCCGTCTGTCCGTCCGTCTGTCTGTCCGTCCGTCCGTTAACATTTTTGGTTTCCGATCGATAACTCCAGTTTGGATTATTTGATCTGAACCAAAGTTGGTATGTGTATTTCCCAGCTAAAGATACAGGCCAAGTTCGAATATAGGTTCCGTCCAAATATTTTTACATGAGTTACGGCCCTTTTTCGACTTAGAATTTGACCGTCATTTAACATTTTTGGTTTCCGACCGATAACTCCAGTTTGGATTATTTGATCTGAACCAAAGTTGGTATGTGTATTTCCCAGCTAAAGATACAGGCCAAGTTCGAATATGGGTTCCGTCCAATTATTTTTTACATGAGTTACGGCCCTTTTTCGACTTAGAATTTGACCGTCTGTTAACATTTTTGGTTTCCGACCGATAACTCCAGTTTGGATTATTTGATCTGAACCAAAGTTGGTATGTGTATTTCTCAGCTAAAGATACAGGCCATGTTCGAATATGGGTTCCGTCCAGTTATTTTTACATGAGTTACGGCCCTTTTTCAACTTAGAATTTGGACCAATTTCATAACATTTTGGTTTCCGACCGATAACTCCAGTTTTGATTATTTGAGCTGAACCAAAGCTGGTATGTGTATTTCCCAGCTAAAACTACAGACCAAGTTTGAATATAGGTTCTGTCTAATTATTTTTACATGAGTTATGGCCATTTTTTCGACTTAGAATTTGACCACATTTTGGCATTGAAATTAGGGGTATATCAGTTTTTCTTCAAATGTAAGCTCAAAGTATTATCTTATTTTGCGATAGTACAATTCGAAATGGCTAAAGGGCGTATTTTGCCACACCCTAGCGATGCTCTTGTTACTTTTGGTCCAGCTCCCTAAAAATTGGACAGAATCTCCAATTATAAAGAGCACTTCCTTGTCCATAAATTTTAAATATTAAAAAGTTTTTCTAAAATGTGCTTGTTCGCTTATTCTCGCATTGTTTAAGATTATCTATCAGTAAGTGTATATGATAAACGTGTGTTAGAAACAATATTGATTGTAATTAGTTATCACATTCTATTCACCTTGTAATTTAAGTGAAAAATTACCTTACAAGATGGATTCTTTCATTCAGTTTTAAAAAGTTTACATTGCAATGGTCAATTAGTCATTTGGAGGGATGTTCCGGAAAGATTATACAACTGCAGAAGGATTCCTATAACATGTAGGCGATAATCTCTTCAAAATTGACAAAGTGATCGAGAAATATACAATCGTGAATTGTATTGAATTCTTCCCTCAAAAACTCTATTTCATGGAAAACATTAACTAACAACAGTATAAAGCCTGCATACTCAGTTTGACTGCACGATGACCCACCCCATGGAAATTGTTTTGAACAGTTTCAGTGTGTTAGATTTTATAACTTTCAAAAATAATTTGTATAGGGAAATCATTAAAGGTACTCAATCCGATGGTCCCCATATAATCAGATTCCAACAACATTATTACAAATGTCGCTTCAGTTATCAGAATCGATTAATTGCCCAAAAATAATGCTGGCACTGTCAATTATAGTATAAAATTGCCCAAAATGTGTTGTTAGTCGAGTTTTTTTTCCAAAACTCGACTTAGTTTGATGAGGGGTGGCGGACAGGCGGGCGGGCGGCCTGTTTTGCTTATAACTCAACCGTTTATTGACAGAATTTTGGTGTGTGAGTACATATCCATGCACGTAAGCTGCAGACAAAAAAAATTGGGTTTGTCCGCACATTTATTACAGAGTTATGGCCCTTTGCCATTTTTCACTGATTTTAGGCTCGTTAGCGCAACAACTTCAACAAACATTATCCGATTTGATTGAAATTTGGTATATAGGTGTCTCCCAAGAATATCTCGGTCGAGTTTGAAAACCCGGCCAGGTCCGATAAAATTTGATATAGAGTTATGCCCTTAATTAGTCATTTTTTTCACAAATTTTCAGCTCGTTAGCGCAATAATTTTACAAACATCCTATTTGATTTAAATTTTGATATATAGGTGTCTCCCAAGAATACCTCGGACGAGTTAGAAAACCGGCCCGGTCCGATAAAATTTGATAGAGTTATGGTCCTTAAGTAGACATTTTGTACGAATTTGAGCTCGTTAGCGCGATAACTTCAACAAACGTCATCCGATTCAACTAAAATTTGTTATATAAGTGTCTTCCAATAACATCCTGGATGAGTTCGAAAACCAGCCTGGCCCAATAAAATTTGATAGAGTTATGGCCCTTAATTAGTCATTTTTCGTGAATTTTTAGCTTGTTAGCGCGATAACTTCAACAAACGTCCTCCGATTTGTTTAAAATTTGGAATAGACGTACTTGCCAAGAATATTTCGGACGAGTTCGAAAACCAGCCTGGCCGATAAAATTTGATAGAGTTATGGCCCTTAATTAGTCATTTTTCGATTTTACCTATTAATTAGTCTACCGATACTGATGCACACCAATTGGCGCTAGCCACCGGCGGTAGCCACCAGCGGTAAGCCACCGAAAACGAGACACAGCATCTCTGATGCCACCTCTTGTTTATCAACATGTTGTTGGACAAAAATTTGGCCTTATTATCAACACAAAGGCCTCTTGATTTTAGAGTTATCCATTTTCATCCACAATTTGGTCCGAGACCATCGGATTTTTACTCTGCCACTAATAAGTCTCGATGAAAAATAATAGATTTAAAAAAACAATATCTAATAACTCTTGAGCTTTGATATTTTTTACCCCCGAATCCAAATAAATAGTAATTGAGGGGCATTTAATCGCATTATGCATATTTAAACATTATTAATTACATTATATATATTAACAAATAATTACTGATAGTCCATATTTAATCAATAGATTTTTAACATGTTTGCTGCCACTATGAGTTAACTCGTAGTAAACAGTTCCATGGGAATGCTACTACAAGCTAAACACATAGCTGTGTCCGTACCACATACATACAGAAACATAAACCACAAGCAATGTAGGTTTTCGTCCCAATACGTATCCGACGATCCCATTGATTGATTTGTAAAATTAGAATGGCTTCACTAACAATACTTCCTGCATCACGATCATGGGGTGGGGTGCAGTGAAATCTTGCTTGGACACTCCAATTCATCAGGACCTCTTCCATACATCCCTGCCCCATGGTAGACATGTGCAAGTAGAACTTTTCCCGGACAATAGATATTAAAGAGGGATTTCGTTCTCAAGTTTGCTCTAGATTTTCCCAGTCTCATTGAAAAACCTAGACCTATAGGGACTATACTGATAATACATGTACACCCCATTATTTAAGGGATGAGTTCAAGCCATGCACTTGACTAAATCTTCCGACCATCACCAAACTTAATATGGATCTTTGGGGTGACCTAGATGGGGGCCATAAATTGCTTTATGTTCTAACTCGCTTCGCTCAAACGAAACATAAATGATTTAAAAAATAACAACGACTAATGAGATTATATAATGTTTATTAGGATAGACTCAGGTCTGCCGCAAACCGGCCCGAATAACGGTTATGAAAAATAACAATAATAGTATACGAATTACCCTGCAACGGTCTCAATGTTCGCAATGATCAGATATTTGAAAGATTGAATGTTAGATGAGAAACGATATATCTCTGACCGAAAATAGCTGTCGCTTCATGGGTGGGAGGGGAGGGGCGTTAACCTGAGCGTAGAATGGCAAGACTACGCTGTCTTGGCCATGCACGTGAATTCGGGTGATTGATTAGATCCGTGAATCATGCGATGAATAGGTTCTGAACTGATACTCGCTGTACACTGATTGATCTGGCCTAATCTAGCTGACCGACGGAGCGTACATCTATAAACCCATATCATGCCAAATCTCAATCGTAGTTGCACTTCATTAAATAAATTGCATGACTGCAAGGTCTACCACTTATCTAAGTTTAGCTGTGTAATATATAACACTTATGTTGAGATTAGTTAGAAGTCAGCACCCCAAGCTTGAGTGTGCTCATTTCTAACTAGTCTGATTATCAGCTGTGGTTCTATGTTTATTACACATCTCGTACTTATTCACTGGCTTTATAACTGGTTAAATTCTGAAGGTGGAAGAATTCGGATGTTGTGCCAGAGGCTATGTTGGAAACTTGAGCTTGCCCTATATAAAGTGTATCCGGCAGTGACATGTTAACTAGTATTTATAATGGAGTGATAATTTTCATGGCTCCGGTGGACGTAAATTGATCACTCCTCGTCCGTCCATCCTATCCATCTGTCAATAGTTCTATGAACATCTTCTCCAGATCCATAGGACCGAATGGGTGGATGTTCCCTAGCTGACTGGTATTCAGATTTGTTCAAATGGTGTAATATAGGGGTGGAGCCAGGGACATAACTATTTCCGCCATAGTAATTCTTAAAACATCTTATCAAGAATCATCTAGGCTATTTAGCTTATATTTGGTATGGATTGTCCTTGGGTGACTGGGATTCAAATTGGTAAAAAAAAAAAAAAAATAGAATTTAGTTTTAATTTTTTAATTTCCTTTTTAGATTGAACTCCTTGCTCAATCTAACCAAAATAATTGGGACAAACTAATGCTGTATAAGCAAATGTAAGTTTTGAGACACACGGCCACCAAAGCGACGCCAAAAAAGGAAGCCCAAATGGCCGCTGTATTCTGATGTCGCACTTAGCACACTATATGCACATTTTAAGGTCATGGGCTGGGGTTCGAATCCCACCAAATCCCAAATTTTTTTTGCACTGTCTCAAAACTTACATTTGCTTCTAAAAATAGGCGCCTTGTGTGTTGTATAGTCCCAGACATGTTCAAAGAGCAATGCATGGCATGTTTTGGAGGCCTATATATAACATGCTACTGTGCCATATCTGCCAAATATAGCCTAATGCTGTATAATCTGCCAGAACACCCCGAGTCACCACACCAAACTTACTCCCAAGTCGAGAACAGACAGATCCTATTCCTTTTAGCTCAACTTGACAAAGCCAAGTTTGAGGTATTGCCTTGGGTCGGCATCTGTCGTTCATACCGTCTGTATGTGCACCTGTCAATAATTCCATGAGCACACCCAGCAGGACACATCTCTAATCTGATCACTACCAAACTTCATAATTATGGATCTTCTGGTTGACTTCTAGATGGGAACCATCCAATTTTTTCGAATTTCATTGAAAAAACATAGCCGTCAGTGACCATCTTCTATTTTACTCTTTGTATGACTAAATTCTTAAATTCGTTAAAAATATGGCTGCCACCAGCAATCTTAGATTTCAAATTTGAATCCATCATCACACCCTAGGCCTACAGCCCCATTTATTGGAGAATTGTTTTGAAAATTACACACATATTTGGGATCACCTCTATATGGAAGCGATCGAAGAAAAACATGGCTGCCCGCAACCATCTTGGATTTTACTCTTTTCATGACTAAATTCTTTGGCACACCCTATAGATTACATCCTTTATCCGATCATCACCAAACTTCATACAGATCTTCGGGATGACCACTTGATGGGAGTCATCAAATTATTCCAAATTTCCTTGAAAAAAATGGCTGCCAGCTGCCATCTTGGATTTTACTCTTTGTATGACTAAATCCTTTGGCACACCCTACAGGCGACATACCTCATCCGATCATCACTAAACTTCATATGGATCTTCTGGTTGACCACCATATGGAAGTCATCAAATTTATAAAAAAATTGTTGAAAAATATGTGTGCCAGCATCCATCTTGGGTTTTTCTCTTTGATTGACTAAATCCTTTGACATACAGACTACATCCCTCGTCCTATCGTGACCAAACTTCATTTTGATCTTTTGCATGACCGCTAGATGGGAGCTGTCAAATTGTTTTTGGAAAACATGGCTGCCAGTGGCCATCATGGATTCTACTCTTTGCATTATTTGAAAACTTACCTCTTCCTCTTGCACTGACGGCAATAAGCATTACAGTCCTGTGTGGATGGTAATTACTCATGTCATCTGATCTTATCTGACATGTTTGATAAAGAAATAACAAAAAGAGGAGAATGGGTGGTCATTAAGAGTTCAATTTTAAATATGAGATATTCTAACCAGTCTTATCTAGGTTGTCAACAAATTATCTTCTTTTAGACAGGAGATGGGATCTATTACCATAATTATATGTACATCCCTACATGCACTCGCTTTGTGGAACATGGATGCAGGATGTTGGTTGGTTGAAATTATGTCACATGATGTTGTGCGCAGACCCCAACTTGCTTCCATTTTTGTGTAGACGCAACTTGCACCGAGTCATGAGAATCGCAGTGGAAATGGGTGCTTAATGCTCACAATCTGCCAGGTGACTCAGTTGAGTGTAAATATAAGTAATGGATGTTGATTTTGTTGCGTTCCATAGAGAATGGATGCAAGTTGGTCTCACATTTTTAGCTCAACTTTACTTTGTAAAGTTTGAGCTATTGCCATGGCTTGGTATCCGTTGTCCGTTGTGTGCGCGCTTGTGAGGCGTCAACAATACAGGCTACGTACAGGTTGTACCTTTGGTCGGATCATTATGAAATTTGTCATAGCTGTTGACATTGATATGTAGATGGGAACGAGTCATTTCGGGGTCATTGGGGAAAAAAAACATGGCCATCTTGGATTTCAAATTCAATCCATTAGCACAGGCTACAGGTCGTACTGTTCGTCTGATCATCATGAAATTTGTCATGGATGTTAATATTGACATGTAGATGGGAACGAGTAATTTTGGGGTCGTTCGGCAAAAAAACATGGCTGCCAGAGGCCATCTTGGATTTTACTCTTCGCATGACTAAATCCTTTGGCACGGGCTACAAATCGTACCTTTAGTGGGATCATTGTGAATTTGTCATGGATGTTAATATTGACATGTAGATGGGAACGAGTAATTTTGGGGTCATTCAGCCCAAAACAAAATGGCCGCCAGCAGCCATCTTGGATTTTACTCTTTGCCTGGCTAAATAATTTGGCACGGGCTTCAGGTCGTACCTTTGGTCTGATCTTTATGAAATTTTGCATGGATGTTAACATTGATATGTAGATGGGAACGAGTCATTTTGGGGTCATTCGGCCATAAAACATGGCCACTGGCAGCCATCTTGGATTTTACTCTTTGCATGACTAAATCCTTTGGTCGGGCTACAGGTCGTACCTTTGGTCGGATCATCATGAAATTTGTCATGGCTGTTAATATTTAAATGTAGATGGGAACGAGTCATTTTGGGGTCATTCGGCCATAAAACGTGTCAGCTGGCAGCCATCTTGGATTTGACTCTTTGCATGACTCAATTCTTTGGCACACCCTACAGTCCACTTCCCTCATCCAATCATCACCAAACTTGATACTGATCTACTAGATGGAATCCATCAAATATTTTTGAATTTCTTCGGAAAAAAAAGCTCAGCAACCATCTTGGATTTTACTTTATATATATCTCTTCATGTTGATAATCTTGTATTACTTAGACCTTTCAACTTTCCCGCATTCCTAATCGCTCCATTGACTGTAACACATGAAATTATTCGCTTTCCATGTTGAGCTACCGTGTCATTGACACTTTCATTATGTGTGGAATGTTTTCAGACCAACTTGCATCCATACTCTATGGAACTCAAGCAAATCTACATCCATTTCTATGATATAGATTTGTTTGAATAGCTGGCCAGTAAAAGTGATAGAGAACATATTTAACACCTTTGCTTCCAATTAGTTAATAAAAACTCCTAAACATATCCTCAGAAATCACCAACAAACCATTGGATCTCATAGTGAAATGTCCTTGGGGATGTGAATACGGGTAGCACTATGAGATCCAAAACTACCCCCACCAACCCCAAATACATTAACCCCTTCTTAAAACAAAATATTTGAAAATTATTAGTTATTTGTAACAGATGTTACAATACTATTTATATATATGATGTTAGCTCTTCGTCTATGCTTATGAAGTGTAGATCTATTATGCTGATAATTTCAAGGAAAAAACTATCAGTGGTGCCATGCTGCTAACCCTTCCATAATTTTGTTAACTGCTTTTGAGGAAATTTAATTTAGTTCCCTTCAACTTTTAAATATATCGTCTGAGATTACTAGAGGAATTGATCTCATAGATTGGGATTTTCATTCGTTCAAATAGGGGCAGAGATAAGAGATTAAGGGGGTAGGGGAGGGCAATACCAGAGGCAATTAATGGGGAGGGTATTTCATAGTTTTTTAGACCAACAGTCGCATATATTTCCAAGGTGAAATTAAATTTCAAAGGAGAACCTCTGGCTATGTCCCTCTTTAGAACGACTTGTTTTAAGTGATTTTGACAGTACTGACTTGTAGTCTTCAGAGTCCCAGTCCTCTCGGAGTCTCGGTCTTTACAGTCTGGTGAATGACTCAAGTTATTGACTGTATTCTTTTAGATAACAACAAATATTTCTAACCTATATATTGTTACTAATACAGTGATTTTCTCATTATAATATTGTCATCAATGTGGTGCAAACGAGAAAGAAGAAATGAAAAAACTTTCTGTTGTCTATAGTACATGAGGGTGTCCCCCCCCCCCCCCCCCCCCCCCGCCTTTTCTGGTAATCAATATTTGGGTGATTTTGAAGTGGTACGCTGGATTCATACCCATCTGTTTAACTGGCAATCGGGGATTATTCATATGCCCATTTTAACCCGGTATTCATGATTCCACAAGGCTGGTATTTATAGCATCAACTTGTTCAAATTTTGATTTATTTCTTTGCCAAAATAACATTTTGATGTCTCATACATCGTGATTCGGTCTCATACATTGTGATTCGGTCTCATACATCGTGATGTGTTGAAGTTATGGACATTACTTCAGCAAAAGTGTAAAATGTTATAATATTAGTTTTAAATAGCCATGGCTTGTACCCGATATTTTTAAACCAGTATGCAGATTCACCCCTGTGATCTGTTAACTGGCATTCATGATTCTTGGGCAGTAGGGGCGGGTTATCCAGTTCACCTCAGTTGGTTTAGTGTATCTTCTTCTTGATCAACTCAACAACAGCTTTGTAACCACTTTGTACTGTAGCAGCTTTTTCAGCTTCTTGATGATAACGTGTATTCGTATTTATGTCCACTACATGTGGGGATGCCATCCTCGCTGAATAGAAATTCCACTCCCGCATTATCAACTCCAGCATCTTCCAGTAGTTTCTCTATTGACATCAAGACCGGATTATCAAATTTTGGCAGAACTTGAAACATATCCAGTGGTTGCACACATGGACACATATTATTCTCAAAGTTGCTTGCATTATCAATCTTTGCACATGTTGTGTAGAGATATTTCTTCCCGACAAACTCTGCACGATAAAGTCCACTTATATTGGGAATAAAATCTTGAACCAATAAAATTTCAGAATTTGAGGAGAAATCATGAGCTTCTTTCTCAAAATTGTGACAGATTGTCAAACAATCTGACCCCCAATTCCACTGGCACCTCTATCTGGTTTCACAACAAACTTTGAGGCTGGCACCAAACCTTTCTTGTATAAATTCAGCAGTGAGCTGTGAAGTTAGGAACGTTCTTGGAACTGGGATATCAAATGACTGGCAGAGTACATATTGGTATGCTTTGCTGCCTTCCAAATCAGGGGATCTTTTCCCATTTATTACTTGGCAGCCATGATTTTCTAGCCACGTTGTGATTATCTTGGCCCTATCTACAGACGTAGGATTATTTCTAGCGGCTGCAGATGCACTACAGCGATTATAGAAAATGCAGTTATCTGGAGGAGAACTGGTCAAGTCCAAATCAACCTCATTACTTCTCCATTCAACCAGCTCTAAGTTTTCCTCCGATAAAATGTCTTTGTATGGTTGGATCCAGTCTGCATTGTCATGCAGGATAACGACCTTCATTTTCTGAAAATAAAATTATAAATGACATAGCTTTCAAATATTTAATCTTTTGATTACTGAATGGAATCTCCTATTCAAATTTAAAACCATACAATGGAATTGTCTATTATTAAAGAAATTACTGTAGTTTGAGTGCATTTTATTGAAGGGTATGGCGCTGTGCATGCATTTGCGTTTTTCACTAAATGTGACCCGCCATATCAAATCAGTCGGAAGTCGGGATATTTTTTACCCTGTGCCAATGCATTCTCTTATATATGCGAGTCGACCATAGGTCGGCTCGCATATATAAGAGAATGCATTGGCCTAACAATTTTTTATCATTTTTTTAAAATAAATGTTTCTGACAATTTTTAGGACATAAAATAAAATACATCCATTACCCTGCAGGGAGCCCCACACATATATAGAAGCATATAGAAGAGTGTCGTCTGCTCATGTTTGTCTGGGGCTCTGTATGGGTGAAATTATAAAATTGTTAAAGAATACAAGAAAAAATTATTAAAATTGTAAAACATTGTTAGGCGAATGCATTCTCTTATATATGCGAGGCGAACCTATAGTCAACTCGCATATATAAGAGAATGCATTGGCACAGGGTAAAAAAATCCCGACTTCTGACTGGATTTGATATGGCGGGTCACAAATACATGTATGCTCCCAACAGCCACATCAACATAGAACACACTCAAACTACATTCATTTCTTATACTTAGTTTTTTCCTAATTAATTCTATAAACTCAGATGAATTTTTATTCTGAAATCTGTCTACATTATGGATATTATACCTACAGGTGCCCAAATAAAAAATTTACCCCACCCCAATAATACTAGACTATAGGTCCCCAGAACAAAAATTTACTCCACCCCCAATAATACTTAATCCTTTAGATATCTGCCACGTTTAGAACAACAAGATGACTATGTTGTTTGCATGTCCCAATAATAAAGAGGGTGCTAACGAATATTCAAATATTTTGTATTTAGTATTTAGCGGTAGAATGGTCACATATAATCGTAATAACTAAATTTCTGAGAAGTTAAATTATCATTTGTGTATTTTGTTTTAGAGGTTCCAAAGCCCGAGAGCTATGTCAGGGGGTGGAAAGTTTAGATGGACCTACACAGAAAAACTACTTAATTGTTAAGCTATTACACAGATGAAGGAATCTATACTATCTGAAGACCACATTAAGTATATTATTTTGCAATAAAAATGTCAAAAAAGATTACTTTAATCATAGTTTTTTAAGGGAAATTTTTGGGAGAGCATTCTCAGCAAGACAGTATACAAATTGAGTGGAAATGAATAACTGCCCATAAAAAGTACATGATCTGAACTAGTAAAAGGCTTGAATGGCAATTTAATTGAGTTATGGACATATGATCTAAAAGTGAGATAAAATGGATATTTACAATTTTCCAGAACACACCTAATATGAAAGTGTCAATGACACTGTAGCTCAACTTAGGTAGGGGAATAATTTAATGGTCGACAGTAAATGGAGGAATAGGAAAAGTGCTAATTGAAATGTCTAAGTAAGACTAGATGTACATGTCAATATCAACATTCATAACAGGTTTCATAATGATCGGATCAGGGATGTGGTGATTATGGTGTGCCAAAGGATTTATTGATGCAAAGAGTAAATTCTAAAATGGCCACCGGCAGCCATGTTTTTTTCCGAATTACCCCAAAATGACTTGTTCCCATCTACAGCCTTTACAAATCTCATAATGATCTGATCAAAGGTATGACCTGTAGCCTGTGCCAATGGATTTAGTCATGCAAAGAGTAAAATCCAATATGGCTGCTGGGGGACATGTTTTTTAGCCAAACGAACCCAAAATGACTCGTTCCCATCTACATGTTAATATTAACATCCATGATAAATATCATGATGATCAGACAAACAGTACGACCTGTAGCCCGTGCCAATGGATTGAATTTTGAAATCCAAGATGGCTGCTGGCGGCCATGTTTTTTGGCCGTATGACCCCAAAATGACTCGTTCCAATATACATGTCAATATCAATATTCATGACAAATTTCATAAAGGTCAGACCAAAGGTACAACCTGTAACCCGCGCCAAAGGATTTAGTCATTGAAAGAGTAAAATCCAAGATGGCTGCTGGTGGCCATGTTTTATGGCCGAACGACCCCAAAATCACTCGTTCCCATCTACATGTCATTGTTAACATCCATGACAGATTTCATGAAGTTCTGACCAAAGCTACAACCTGTAGCCCGCGCCAAAGAATTTAGTCATGCAAAGAGTAAAATCCAAGATGGCTGCTGGCGGCCATGTTTTTTGGCTGAACGACACCAAAATCACTCGTTCCCATCTACATGTCAATATTAACATCCATGACAAATTTCATGATGATCAGACGAACAGCACGACCTGTAGCCCGCGCCAATGGATTGAATTTTGAAATCCAAAATGGCCACCAGCGGCCATGTTTTTTGGCCGAATGACCCCAAAATGACTCGTTCCCATCTACATGTCAATGTCAACATTCATGACAAAATTCATAAAGATCAGA
Source organism: Siphonodentalium dalli (assembly GCA_032622095.1). Taxonomy (NCBI): domain Eukaryota; kingdom Metazoa; phylum Mollusca; class Scaphopoda; order Gadilida; family Siphonodentaliidae; genus Siphonodentalium; species Siphonodentalium dalli. The sequence goes on from CP136064.1 coordinate 124,732,434, forward strand.
CCATAGGTACGACCTGTAGCCCGCGCCAAAGGATTTAATCATGCAAAGAGTAAAATCCATGATGGCTGCTGGCGGCCATGTTTTTTGGCCGAACAACCCCAAAATCACTCGTTCCCATCTACATGTCATTGTTAACATCCATGACAAATTTCATGAAGTTCTGATCAAAACTACGACCTGTAGCCTGCGCCAAAGGATTTAGTCATGCAAAGAGTAAAATCCATGATGGCTGCTGGCGGCCATGTTTTTTGGCCGAACAACCCCAAAATCACTCGTTCCCATCTACATGTCATTGTTAACATCCATGACAAATTTCATGAAGTTCCGATCAAAACTACGACCTGTAGCCTGCGCCAAATGATTTAGTCATGCAAAGAGTAAAATCCAAGATGGCTGCTGACGGCCATGTTTTTTGGCCGAACGACCCCAAAATGACTCGTTCCCATCTACATGTCAATATTAACATCCATGACAAATTTCATGATGATCAAACGAACAGTACGACCTGTAGCCCGCGCCAAAGGAAATTGTTCACGGACACACGACGCCAAGCCATGGCAATAGCTCAAACTTACAAAAGTAAGTTGAGCTAATAATGTTGAGATTCTTAAAGCAGTATTGAACTCAGCAAGACAGTATACAAATTGAGTGGAAATGAATAACTGCCATAAAAAGTACATGATCTGAACTAGTAAAAGGCTTGAATGGCAATTTAATTGAGTTATGGACATATGATCTAAAAGTGAGATAAAATGGATATTTACAATTTTCCAGAACACACCTAATATGAAAGTGTCAATGACACTGTAGCTCAACTTAGGTAGGGGAATAATTTAATGGTCGACAGTAAATGGAGGAATAGGAAAAGTGCTAATTGAAATGTCTAAGTAAGACTAGATGTACATGTCAATATCAACATTCATAACAGGTTTCATAATGATCGGATCAGGGATGTGGTGATTATGGTGTGCCAAAGGATTTATTGATGCAAAGAGTAAATTCTAAAATGGCCACCGGCAGCCATGTTTTTTTCCGAATTACCCCAAAATGACTTGTTCCCATCTACAGCCTTTACAAATCTCATAATGATCTGATCAAAGGTATGACCTGTAGCCTGTGCCAATGGATTTAGTCATGCAAAGAGTAAAATCCAATATGGCTGCTGGGGGACATGTTTTTTAGCCAAACGACCCCAAAATGACTTGTTCCCATCTACATGTTAATATTAACATCCATGATAAATATCATGATGATCAGACAAACAGTACGACCTGTAGCCCGTGCCAATGGATTGAATTTTGAAATCCAAGATGGCTGCTGGCGGCCATGTTTTTTGGCCGTATGACCCCAAAATGACTCGTTCCCATATACATGTCAATATCAATATTCATGACAAATTTCATAAAGGTCAGACCAAAGGTACAACCTGTAACCCGCGCCAAAGGATTTAGTCATTGAAAGAGTAAAATCCAAGATGGCTGCTGGTGGCCATGTTTTATGGCCGAACGACCCCAAAATCACTCGTTCCCATCTACATGTCATTGTTAACATCCATGACAGATTTCATGAAGTTCTGACCAAAGCTACAACCTGTAGCCCGCGCCAAAGAATTTAGTCATGCAAAGAGTAAAATCCAAGATGGCTGCTGGCGGCCATGTTTTTTGGCTGAACGACACCAAAATCACTCGTTCCCATCTACATGTCAATATTAACATCCATGACAAATTTCATGATGATCAGACGAACAGCACGACCTGTAGCCCGTGCCAATGGATTGAATTTTGAAATCCAAAATGGCCACCAGCGGCCATGTTTTTTGGCCGAATGACCCCAAAATGACTCGTTCCCATCTACATGTCAATGTCAACATTCATGACAAAATTCATAAAGATCAGACCATAGGTACGACCTGTAGCCCGCGCCAAAGGATTTAATCATGCAAAGAGTAAAATCCATGATGGCTGCTGGCGGCCATGTTTTTTGGCCGAACAACCCCAAAATCACTCGTTCCCATCTACATGTCATTGTTAACATCCATGACAAATTTCATGAAGTTCTGATCAAAACTACGACCTGTAGCCTGCGCCAAATGATTTAGTCATGCAAAGAGTAAAATCCAAGATGGCTGCCAGCGGCCATGTTTTTTGGCTGTATGACCCCAAAATGACTTGTTCCCATATACATGTCAATATCAATATTCATGACAAATTTCATAAAGGTCAGACCAAAGGTACGACCTGTAACCCGCGCCAAAGGATTTAGTCATGCAAAGAGTAAAATCCAAGATGGCTGCTGGCGGCCATGTTTTTTGGCCGAACGACTCCAAAATCACTCGTTCCCATCTACATGTCATTGTTAACATCCATGACAAATTTCATGAAGTTCTGACCAAAGCTACAACCTGTAGCTCGCGCCAAAGAATTTAGTCATGCAAAGAGTAAAATCCAAGACGGCTGCTGGCGGCCATGTTTTTTGGCTGAACGACCCCAAAATCACTCGTTCCCATCTACATGTCAATATTAACATCCATGACAAATTTCATGATGATCAGACGAACAGCACGACCTGTAGCCCGCGCCAATGGATTGAATTTTGAAATCCAAAATGGCCACCAGCGGCCATTTTTTTTGGCCGAATGACCCCAAAATGACTCGTTCCCATCTAAATGTCAATGTCAACATTCATGACAAAATTCATAAAGATCAGACCAAAGGTACGACCTGTAGCCCGTGCCAAAGGATTTAGTCATGCAAAGAGTAAAATCCATGATGGCTGCTGGCGGCCATGTTTTTTGGCCGAACAACCCCAAAATCACTCGTTCCCATCTACATGTCATTGTTAACATCCATGACAAATTTCATGAAGTTCTGATCAAAACTACGACCTGTAGCCTGCGCCAAAGGATTTAGTCATGCAAAGAGTAAAATCCATGATAGCTGCTGGCGGCCATGTTTTTTGGCCGAACAACCCCAAAATCACTCGTTCCCATCTACATGTCATTGTTAACATCCATGACAAATTTCATGAAGTTCCGATCAAAACTACGACCTGTAGCCTGCGCCAAATGATTTAGTCATGCAAAGAGTAAAATCCAAGATGGCTGCTGACGGCCATGTTTTTTGGCCGAACGACCCCAAAATGACTCGTTCCCATCTACATGTCAATATTAACATCCATGACAAATTTCATGATGATCAGACGAACAGCACGACCTGTAGCCCGCACCAATGGATTGAATTTTGAAATCCAAAATGGCCACCAGCGGCCATGTTTTTTGGCCGAATGACCCCAAAATGACTCGTTCCCATCTACATGTCAATGTCAACATTCATGACAAAATTCATAAAGATCAGACCATAGGTACGACCTGTAGCCCGCGCCAAAGGATTTAATCATGCAAAGAGTAAAATCCATGATGGCTGCTGGCGGCCATGTTTTTTGGCCGAACAACCCCAAAATCACTCGTTCCCATCTACATGTCATTGTTAACATCCATGACAAATTTCATGAAGTTCTGATCAAAACTACGACCTGTAGCCTGCGCCAAATGATTTAGTCATGCAAAGAGTAAAATCCAAGATGGCTGCCAGCGGCCATGTTTTTTGGCTGTATGACCCCAAAATGACTTGTTCCCATATACATGTCAATATCAATATTCATGACAAATTTCATGAAGTTCTGACCAAAGCTACAACCTGTAGCTCGCGCCAAAGAATTTAGTCATGCAAAGAGTAAAATCCAAGACGGCTGCTGGCGGCCATGTTTTTTGGCTGAACGACCCCAAAATCACTCGTTTCCATCTACATGTCAATATTAACATCCATGACAAATTTCATGATGATCAGACGAACAGCACGACCTGTAGCCCGCGCCAATGGATTGAATTTTGAAATCCAAAATGGCCACCAGCGGCCATTTTTTTTGGCCGAATGACCCCAAAATGACTCGTTCCCATCTACATGTCAATGTCAACATTCATGACAAAATTCATAAAGATCAGACCAAAGGTACGACCTGTAGCCCGTGCCAAAGGATTTAGTCATGCAAAGAGTAAAATCCATGATGGCTGCTGGCGGCCATGTTTTTTGGCCGAACAACCCCAAAATCACTCGTTCCCATCTACATGTCATTGTTAACATCCATGACAAATTTCATGAAGTTCCGATCAAAACTACGACCTGTAGCCTGCGCCAAATGATTTAGTCATGCAAAGAGTAAAATCCAAGATGGCTGCTGACGGCCATGTTTTTTGGCCGAACGACCCCAAAATGACTCGTTCCCATCTACATGTCAATATTAACATCCATGACAAATTTCATGATGATCAAACGAACAGTACGACCTGTAGCCCGCGCCAAAGGAAATTGTTCACGGACACACGACGCCAAGCCATGGCAATAGCTCAAACTTACAAAAGTAAGTTGAGCTAATAATGTTGAGATTCTTAAAGCAGTATTGAACTCAAATAAATTGCCATTCGACCATTTTCATGTAATTTTTATGGCAGTTATATTTCCACTCAATTTGTATACTTGCTGAGAACGCTCTTCCCAAATTTCCCTTCTATAACCTGTCTAAAACTATGATTAAAGTAATCTTTTTGAGATTGTTATATATGCTTGGTGTGGTCTTCATATAGCATATATTCCTTGATGTGGTATAATGGTTAACAATTAAAGCCACTCAATCTGATTTAACACTCCTAAATTACTATTTCTTTTGCTTCGGGGGGGGGGGTAAAAAAAAATATTTGATTCAAGTCGAGGAACCCACCCATCAAAGTGAATACTCAAGTGATAATACGGCCATACTTCGTTGAACAAAATGTTGATAAATAACACGTTTTGGGAAATTTGATATCATAGTTGACAGTTGTTAGCATTATTTTGTGGCAATTAATCAATTCTGATAACATAAGTGCATTTTGAAGAAATGCTGTTGTATCTTGATGATATGGGGACCATCTGATCGGATTGAGTACCTTTAAGTAGTTTTCTGTGTAGGTCCATCTGAACTGTCGCCTCCTGACATGGCTCAGACGTGGAAACCCCTTAATTATATGATGCATTTGACAATCTCATAAATTATGTTAGCCATGATGATAAATTGTTCACAATGAATATTGAGACTTTATACATACCGGTACCTGAAGATTGCAGGCTTCCCCAACAGGTAAATTGTACTCAACAATGTGTACGTACGTGTCCACAATCTACATGCCTATACTTGTATAAATATTTGCATAATTGCTTAATGTCATGCTGATATCTACTGCACACTCATGGCTTCATTACACATTAAAATAGGTCATTTTCATTGGAGACAATTTAAGGAGGAGGTCAAGTGACCAATTTTGAATGGGCATTTCCATGCAAATCTCCACATCAAAAGTTACAAATATTTCTGGGTGTGACTTTGTGTGGTAATGAAAACAAGACATATTTATCTGGCGGGTCCGCTTGGAATATACATGTATTCCATTAGAAAGTATATATTTTTAAAAATTTTATATTGATATTTTATATATAGGTCAAGTGCTGTAATTCCAGTAAAAAATATTCTAAAAAATTGGCAATTTACACAGCATAGCCGCCAGTTAAATGTTATGTCTGTTTAATGATATGGCTGCTTTAGTGCCCAGACAACTGCTTCATATATAACTTTTGCTGCGGAGATTTGCATGGAAATCCGCATTCAAAATTGGTCACTTGACCTCCCTCTTAACACACCTTTCCCCAATATATTATGGAAGTACTTGTACCTGTTTCACATTGAGTAACCCTTTATTTACTGAACGAGTTCTCTCATCAGTGATAATCAGGTGCTGGGATACCCTCATGGTGCCAATTGAAAATGGACAGGATGGAAACCAAAGTTAAAAATGAATGGGGGTATAAAAACACATTACGCAAGTATTAAAGGCTTACTATTATTTGGTGGGAAATGAAAATGGACAGACGCCTCGACGGATGGCTAGAAGGATGAATGGAGGTTTCCATTATATACCCCCGAATCCTTCATACTAAATGGTCATTGGCCGTTTATTTAACATTTCATAAGGGAGCCACTCGTCAATGAGTATTTAGTAAGAAAGGGTTAAAGGAACATGCTCAGCTGATATCCAAGAAATTAGAAGAACAAAAATCGGGAATCTGTATAGATTTCATGATTCTGTCGGGGCATCAGATTCATTTAGGGAATCTGATAAACTGTCTGAAAGCTCGATCACACACTATTAGAGATTCCCTAACAAGATATTTGGCAAGGTTTATTACTAAAATTATCAAACAGTGAAAGTGTTAATGACACCATAGCTCAACCTGGAGAGGCGCTAATTTTATGATGAGCAGTCAGTAGAATGATAAAGAAATATTAAAGTAAAAAAGTATCAGTAAAGGACTTGTATTGTGTAGATGAAATTGTTTTCATTTTGAACATTTCACCAATAAATGTGGGCTGCAGGGTATGCTGAAGGATTCACATGTGAGATCCAAGATGGCTGCTGGCGGCTGTTTTTTTAAATGGATTTCCTATATTATGAAATTTAGTGACGATTGGATGAGGGATTGCATGTAGGGTTTGCCGAAAGAATTTAGTCATGAAAAGAGTAAAATCCAAAACATGGCCACTGTGGCCAGGTTTTTAACAAAATTCTGCCAAATTTGATGGCTCCCATCTAGTGGTCACCCAGAAGATCCATGTGAAGTTTTGTGACAATAATATGAAGGATGTGGTCTGCAGAGTATTTATTCATGCAAAGAGTAAAATCCGAAATGGCTGCTGGCAGCCATGTAAAATTTTATAGCTCCCATCTAGAGCTGATCTTAAATATGCCTGTAAAGTAAATATTTTCCCGATAAATTCAGACTTCAGGGGTGCTAATGGATTCCAATTTGAAAATCCAAGATGGCTGCTGGTGGCCATTCCTTTTAACAAATTTCGGGAAAAATCAATGGCTCCCATCTAGAGGTCACCCTGAAAATCCATTTGAAGTTTCGAGATAATCGGTCAAGGGATGTGGTCTATAGGGCGTGCCAAAGGATTCAATCATGCAAAGAGTAAAATACAAGATGGCTGCCGGCAGTCATGTTTTTCATCGAAAATCGTTAAAATTTGACAGCTCCCATCTAGAGGTGATCCTAAATATGCCTGTATATTTTCAAATCATTTCTCACATAAATGTGGACTGCAGGGTGTGCCGATCCATATAAAGTTTGTTGATGATCGGTTGCGGGATGTGGCCTTTTGGGTGTGCTGAAGGATTTAGTCATGCAAAGAGTAAAATCCAAGATGGCCGCTGCCAGCCATGTTTTCATCGATTATCAGAAATAATGGTTGATACTCATCTAGCGGTCACTCAGAAGATCAGTATGAAGTTTGGTGACAATCGGGAGAGGGATGTGGCCTGTATGGTGTGCCGAAGGATTTTGTCATGTAAAGAGTAAAATCCAAGATGGCCACTGGCAGCCATATTTTTCAAATAATTTTGGAAAAAAATCAATGACTCCCATCTAGAGATCACTCTGAAGATCCATATAAAGTTTGTGATGGTCGGATGAGGGATGTGGTCTGTAGGGTGTGCCTAAGGATTCAGTCATGCAACAAGTATAATTCATAATGGTCATGTACCGATGGCACATTGAGATGTCACTCAACTAAGATGCATACCCTCACAATTTTAATTTGCGAACACTTAAGCCGCTTTCACACATGTCCGTTTCTCGGATGCGTTTCCTTGCGTTTCTAATATTTTAACGCATCTGGAAAACGCATCGGTCGAAATAGTGAAGCTAGCCACACATGCTTGTGTATGCTTTTTTAGAAACGCAGGCGAAACACAGCATTTCAAGTCCGAGACATGAAAAAAGAAACGCATCCGGCAAACGCACATGTGTGAAAGACCCAGTGATATTATCACTGTTTTGACCGATGCATTTTCCGGATGGGTTAAAATATTAGAAACGCAAGGAAACGCATCGGAGAAACGGACATGTGTGAAAGCGGCTTTACATTACATGTGGCTTTGAATAAAGACCAGTTTCAAGAGATAACAAATTTCTGAAAAATCAACTTGTTTTTATTAAATAATGTTTGCAAAACCTGCTTGTATAAACAATAATATTCATAAAGTTCACTAATAACATAAATAAAACAGAAACAGGACAACGGATCCTGAGGGCTACTGCGATGACATAATACATTCCAACATTCAGGTAACTTTCCAGTTTATATCCGAATAATTTAATCATAAGCTGTCACTCCATGGAATACTGTTAAACAATTGTTTGTCGCTTAATTAGTCGTTAATGTTATTTCTCCATAATCTTTATCGCCATCTGTCACTATTCCAGAAAGCACAGGTGCAGCTGTACATGATGCCAATATTATTGATTTTGGTTGATCGATCAATGAAAATGCTATAAATGAAGTTTCTCTTCAACAGGATGATTGATAGACAGTGGTTGCTCCAAAGACATAATTGTTCATCGCAAGGAATTTATAAATTTTATGTAAAAATATTGGTGAAAACTAGACCAATAGTGGGAGTAAATTATGAAAAATGACAATTTTACTATAATGCACTATGCATGTTATAGGATTTGTCTTCAAACTTTTCAGTTATAACCGCATGACCTTAAACGAAACAAGAGTTATACATGTACTCTTAAGGTTCAACAGAAAAATGTCGCCAACTGAAAGAAGTGATTTGTTCCAGTGATGCCCATGCATGTCTCATTTAAAAGTAAAATAGCTCTTTGTAGAAATGTGGTGACTCATGTAATGATGTACATATTTTAAGATTTGGAGTATGTATTCATGAATGATTACACAGTGTACATAACTATGTACATTGTGTGTACATATAACATTTGTGAACAACTGTTCTTCTATTTAGGCCATTAACCTTTTCATGACGGGAGCTGGCTGTGCTGCATGGTGCAGCAGTAAAGATCCTGTGCCAATGCATTCTGTTATATATGTGAGTCTCCAATATTGGCTTACAAGATCAAGATAGATATTGTTAGGCTAATGTATTCTCGCATATATAAGAGAATGCTTTGGCAGAGCGTTTTTGCAAAATTTCAGGAAGCTCCAGTCATGGAAGGGTTAAATATATATGCCTGTGTTCTCAGGCAAATACACATGGGAAATTAGATGTGGGAGGGATGCTATATATATTCTCCAAGAATTCTAAAACAGTTAATGGTTGTGTAGGTAATTCTAAGGTAAAAATTCCTTTTTTCAAGCAATGTTTAGAATCTATCCTCCAATGCCTTTTAGTCATTACGTCTTCAACAAATAATTATTTTAAATTCTAATTGTGGATAAATTGAAGAAAGAGTTTTGAACTCTTTGAAATTCTTGGTGAAATTGCAAATAAAATATTCTGATGAGGCCCTCTTTTGGGTGATGAGGGAGATGCCTAACACATTAAAGTACATTTATATGGCCTTATTCCCATATATAGGCAAATGGTTGGATGGCTGCCATGTTTTTTTTACCTACTGAGAAACATTTGTAGCTCTCATAACTGGGTAAACTCAGAAGAAACTTGTAAATTTATGTGGCAATCAAGTCTGTAATGCAATTTGTAAGCTGTGTCAAAGATTACAAAGTTGGAAAACAGACAGCGGGTTGGCAGCCTTGTTTTTTGTTGGTGGATGGCAAAAAGATTATATAGCTCTCACTTGGGTGTCGCCTCAAAGAAGCATATGAAGGTATCAGGATTGAATCAGAAATGTGAGCTTGAGAGAATTCAGAAGGACTTGTGGTGTTTCTATCAATTGGACAAAGCCATCTGTTGACTAATCAACTTGATCTCAAAAAGATTGAAATTAAATAATATGGGACTACACACAAATTTTGAAATCAAGAGAAATAAAATTGGATCAATTTATATCAGATATGGAACAGATACTGTCAGTGAATAGCAGAAAGTTCTGTTCAAATGAAGAATTTAATATTTGAATAACAATAATGTACTATAATTAAAAAACACAACACAAATTATTTTATCAGATCATATCTTCTGGCTTTTCATACCCCAGTATTGGCAGTATATCAACAGGAAAAATTACAAAAATTCAGTAAACAAAAGAAAAACAATATAAAATATTTGTATATATTACAAACTGAGATCATTTGAAATGCAGGGTAACAACAAAGTTACCATGAATAGTCTATTGCACATACATATATATATATGATAAAGGACAATATATCTACAATTACAATGTACACTGATACAAAAATTACTGTACCAACACAAGAACAGTCAACTATATATATATAGATGACATAAATAGTAAATATAGCAGGTTTATAATTATTTTTAAAAAAAAATGCTTCAACATCTTTTAGGTTTTAACTGCTTTTCACATTTCTTTGACATCTGAATAACAAGAGGCTGATCATGATCAGCATATGTTTAACCCATACCTTCAAACATACTGACTACTACAATCAAAACCATCAATCTGGAACTGAATAGACACCTGAACACAAAAAGTGAGGATAATTGGATAGATGTTATATGGCATAAGACTAGAATATATCCACATGTACTAAACATCAAAGTACATCATTACAAGGGTTAAACAGGTTTAAGAAACCTAGGAGTACTTAGGCATTTTTCATCCAATTTATATTTTTCATCCAATTTATACCAAACTTCATAATTATGGCTCTTCGGTTTTACCTCTGGTATTACTTAAACATTTAAACTTTCCATGTTCCTTATCGCTCCATAGACTGCAATGTATGACATTATCCCCAGATTGAGTCACAGTGTTATTGACACTTTCATTGGTATCGTTTGGTTTGGTTTAGAATATATTAACACTGTCCACCCATTCCATAGACATATGCTAACCAATATGATAACTCAGATAGTTTTCACCCAATCATTGTCATAATAAAGATCCCGACTTATCATGTACACTCTTCACCTGTATAGATTTGGTATCGATTGACTGATTTTGAAGATGCTATCTTTTCTATCCATGCCATATATAGACTCATACTATCTGAAGCAGTAACTTATCTGGTCATTCGCATATTCCAGGTTCAAGTTTATGATGGAAACCCCATCTAGAAACATAAAGCTGCTAAAATACACACAATATGTGATCCTCTTACATTTAAGGACTGTGAGAAGATGCTCATCATTAATCTGTTGACATTAAAGCACATGCATGTAAGTAAAGTGGCTCAATATAGAAGGGTTAATTAAATATGTTCTGCCCAGTTGAAACAAAGACATATTCGAGACATGTATATTCATTGCTTTGTTGCATATTGCATAGATAACTCACATTGGCTAGCAAGCAATAGTTTGAGTTATTGATAGCATGTGTCTATGTGATGGGTGGGAAGAGTTAATGTTTTCAAAACAAAGCAATCAATCAATTCCAAAACCCATACAGGTGAAGAGTGGGCCTTCATAAACCAAGAGGTGAGTTATGAGAAAGATCAGATTAAAAATATTTTAGTTATTGCATTGGATTAGTATGTGGCTATGGAATTGGTTGGAAGGGTTAATTTTTTTCTAAGCCAGACATTGGAAATATACGAAAAACTAAACAGATGAAGCGAGTGTCATCTGGAACCGTGTAATGAAATTTCAACAAGATCGGAGGAAAAATTTTATCGCATGGGACACCACATATCAATAATTTCAAATCTGATCAATACCAAAAACATATACAGGTGAGACGTAAACCTGCATATAAAATATGAACACAATCGGATTAATCAGAGCAGTAGAAAGTGATGGGGCTTCACATGAGAGGGTCAAGTTATATTGATATCATTTCTGCAAAACATTGGATTTGAATAACAAATATAATACCCATATAATTAATCAATCAATATCTAAATCTATATAGGTGAAGAGGCTATAAATGTGCCAAAATAAACCTAAATCAGGAATATGAGGAAGATCAGATGAAAAGTTATCATAATCCTGCATATAAAATATGAACACGATCTGACAAAAAATACTTGAGTTATCGCATTGGATAGCACATGTCCATGTGTGGATGGAAAGTGTTGATAATTTCTTAGCCGATCAACCGATCGATACCAAAAACAATATAGGTGAGGGGGTGTGTCATCATAAACCTGCACATAAAATATGAATATGATCAGATAAAAAAATACTTGAGTTTTCATATTGGATAGCATGTGTCTACATACAGACAGATGGACAGGCATTACAACGGACAGACAAATGACGGATGGTTGATTTGGATGTCGGCATTATGTGTACCATACATGGTAATGGCACACATAAAAGTCAACATGATGTTGGTCTGGAGTTTGTGTCTGATATATTTTGCAGGATTCCTTATGAACTGGTAAAAATATAAGATTCACATTTACTGGAAATATATACAGGATTGGATAGATTGTGATATAATAAAACATATATGATATGAGTAAACATATTTATTACACGTTTGTTCCTTGGATAACAGTGTTCCTTATTTACAAGTCAGTATGGAACATGAGTTCCATGCGGAGAGTTCCATATGCAACATGTTGATGTAACACAACGTAAATGACATTTGCTTCAACAGTGAAACAGGAACTATAAAATAAAAGCATCATCACACATGACAAAACAAGCCCTGTATGTGCCAGGGACCAGCCGAGAGGGCGACATGGATGAAGAAGTCTCGCTATTCCTGCTCACTTCGCCCTAATTTCGCAGCTGAACGAAGTTTAAGTCGCCCTGAAATTTCCTAAGTTGACCGACGAAATCGGCAAAATATTCCTCCTAATTTACTGCCAACATTGATTGAACCCAATTATCCATTGATAGGGTCTTGTAAAACACCATAATTCTTATTAACATCTGTATTAATCTGATTTGGGAGCATATTCACACCTTCGCGTTGATTGCCGACAGCTGTGAAAACATTGTAAGATGTCTACAGTGACGATATTATCACACCTTCTAATGAATGAAGATCGCAAATCGTGTGTCAGTTCATCATCCTTCATAAAGGCCAGAAAAACTTTCAACACAAATTCATTTGTTTAACATATTAATATCTATACCCAACTTAATAATTTGGCACTATAAATGAGTGAGACTATTCAAGATTTCATTTCGTTTTACGGTAAATTGACAGCATATTTTTCATATTCATAAGCATTGTTTAATTTGTTTGGTTTTTTCGTATTCACAAGCGGTTGTAAAAATACTGTTCAGACAGAATTATTATATAAAATGCTACCATTCTCTCACATTTATGTTTGGAGATTATTCATAGTTATTAGAGTCATGATTTGAACTTAAAAATTCCATATTTGAACCATTGTTTCATCATTTCAATTTAGAAATTACATATCTCCTATTTTCCTTAAAAAGGCGACGACTGAACTTTCAATTTTGATTTCGTAAAGACCAAGTCGCCCTATTGAACGGCCACTTCGCCCTGAAAATCAGGTCCAGGCTGGTCCCTGGTATGTACCTGAATAAACCATTTAAGTCTGTTTTCTTAATTCACAGATTCTAAGACGGCTGGCGTGTAATAAACACAGAACAACAAGTGTGTTAAAGGTTTTATTGATATGGCACTTGTGCCAATTGCAGTAAGGAAAGAACTTGAAGCACAGCTTGGGTTCTATCCTTCTGCGTTAGCACTCGTGCTGTATCACCAAACCCATTAGCACACTCGTTTCGTTCTGTGTATGTAATACATGAGTAATCATTAGTATACAAACAGTATGGAATGTTAATTTTCGTTGGAATATTGAGCTTGGAAAAACTACATAAACAATTCAGGAGCCAGTATGCTAGTTACATGTTAATGCAGTTTATGCCTTTACAGACGGAAATTTATAAAGCGCATCATCTTTATTGTGTGGGAAACAGTCAAAGAATCAGAAGTGAATATAGCACAGTATTACAATTTGATGTTACATGTACATTTACACGACAATTTCTGCTGGTCACAACTACAAAGACAAAGATCTGGAAATAGATCAATGCTGTCAAACGAAACAGAAGAGCCAAATTATTACGAAACCATATTTGATATTTGTTTTGAGAAAGAGATCACAGGTGCCAACAAGATTGATGGATAATAATTTGTCATATTTATCCAAGATTTCCCAATGCCATTGGTAACACCTATTGTCTTTTAGCAACTTGGAAGCTTTTAGTTCCATCTACTCAATTTTGTTCACATGGGATTGTGGGCCCAAGCCTATTGCATTGTGTGTGCAATCATGTGTGACAAATCACCAATGAAATATGTATTTCATTACTTGTTATGCAAACTTCTTTTTTATGACAAAAATTATAAAATTACCAGTGAACAAATAACGTTGTATTTACTACATCCTCAAGTGGGGTGTTATTGAAGATAGTTCTGATCACGACTGTACTAATTTATACAATGTGCTAATGTATTTATCAAAGCCCTAACACATATGTTTCAGGTGTGCTCGACGGAAAACATGTAATAAGGTTAATCAGCTGTTTAAAGCTTTCCTATAGGCTCTTTGAACAAATAACTGCATATTCCACATCACAGGTTTGGTATGTGCATTGACATGCATCACTATAACCATATATTAGACTACTTGCACAATGTCAATAGCTTCTTTTTAAAATGTTACAACTGCTTTTTGCATTCAATCTGCCAGCTATATCATGTAGGTTTATTAAAGCTTGCACATTGCACTTAGATAGTCAACCAGATTTATTTTGGGCAAATGGCAAAAGCCAATGTTTAACTGCGAAGTCAGATGTTTAACCGATGGGCTATTATCAGCCGATGTCCGATTCCAATTATCGGAACATCACTACTAGGTACTAAACCCCGATTGAGGTTCTTCGAGGTCATGTGATCATTGGTCAAAATACTCACTCATGGCATAATTGCCATACTAATATGACATCGCTAGAGGCAAAAATGAAAAGGAATGATGCATCACATGACATCTACCAACCACAGCGGTATTCATATAAACAGATAGATGTACCTCATGCAATGATCATTCCTGACTATCAGAATATGATATTACATATTTATATATGCCAACCATTTTTTTCAAATACTAGTACATCAATTAAGAGCCAACTGTGGCTCAGCATTTGATTATTTTATATATGGGTCTCAATGGAGGTTACCCATTGGAAAAACTAATATCACTGATATGTTTAGTATATTGAGATATCAATGGAATGTACAGGAAGTCTATACTATCAATCTAAGATTGAGTTGAGATGGAATATATACACATAAATCTAATTCCACCAGATAATACTGTAGTTCTAAACAACAGCCATATTCATAAAGAAAGCCTAAATTTTCATTATGCCATATAGGTATATGAAACTCCCATATATTACAGTTTTCACATGAAATGCAATGATAATTATAGTGAAGTTCGTGTTTGGAGTATTAAACTGTTAGTGATATTTCTCAGTTTTCTATTGATAGAGATATATTTCAATGAGACAGCCAGCTGTGTATTTTGCCAGATGGATTTCGACAGTCGGGTAAGTTGTGCATCTTATCAGCTGTGCCATCAGGTAACCCATATCTAATGAACAATATCTGTCATGAATATGGCAGCAAATTTCCAAGATATGCAGCTGAGCATGCTAACTAAAGACAATAATTCCTAGTATAGGTATTATGATACAGAATATAGAAGATATTGTGTTGGCTCCTTCAAACACTGTGGGATCAAATTTAAAGCAGCTGCCACCTTCCGTTACTTTAAAGTTATTGGCTTCACAGAATGCTGTCCCATTCTTGTATTTGTCTCCTGAAATTGTATATAATTAAAATTTAGACTCTGCAGTTTTTAAAAAGGCAGGCACATTTTCATTGCCTTAAAGTGATGTGAAAAACTCCGGTTGGGTGATCAAATAGAAATTGAGAATAATCTTGCTCAAAGTAGTTATTTGTTACTATTATCAATCCAAATTGACGATACACATTGTCATTCTTATATATTAATTAAATACAATGGCTCTCGATGGCGAAATCATTTGTGTTAGATTATCGCCGATAGTTGCGTCCCAGATCGAGATGTAAATATTTACAATTGGGCGCAGTTCCGACGATGTTTTCTATGGAGTGGTATGGTTGATTTCTTTGAAATTTTGGCGATGTTAGTAGAATGCTACATTCCCCATATTGGCATAGCGCCTGAGTACTAACTTATAAATTTCACGCACCCAAACAAGTCCATAATATGTCTTTAAGTTAATTCAAATTAGATGTATACATAATTATAAAGATTTCATATGACCTACATGTAACAGCTGATTGGAACATGATTGCTTTGATGATGGAAAGATAATTTAGTTTTTAGTTATGTACTAGTATAGATCTATATTTTCATTATAAATAAACAGTAATATATGCCACTCATTTCATTTTCCAGAGAACAATAAGACAGTTTCAGATATGTGAGTCTTTGGAGTTTTGAGGTCTATGGACAATCTCACAAATGACAGGAATTCATACTTTGGAGAAAATATTACTTCACCATTAATTTATGCTGGGTACCAGTATAATGGTACAGTGGGTAGACAGTATTAAAGGGGCTTAAAATTACAAAAAAAACAGAAAAGCATGTTACTTCAAAATGGATCTCTAAAGAACATAATAATTCAATTTGTAAGAGCGTATATAGAAGAAGTATATATGATGTATGTTTTCATGTCAAACAATAATAGTCTTCAGATAGAATGTTTGAAAGAAAGACCCTTTGAATTGGGGATTTGAATTCAAATTGAACCTTGAATCAAAACAGGGGTGATATTCGCAAATTGAATTTAATCTCGAATTGAATATATGTATGGGCTATCAACACAAATTGGTTGAATGTGCAAATGCTATGTTATTGTTCACACAAGCATACATCACATATGGGTTGGCATCCTGGAAAAACACTACATAGTTAATATAGTCAAGGTAATCAACTTCAAAACTTCAAAGGACAAACCGGGAACTTGTATACAGGTCACTTCGCTATGTTCCCACCAACTATAGTACTAGGCTACTCTCAGGTGCCTAATAATAGTGTTGACACTTACTATTTTTGGAGAAAAATTTCCATGATCACTACCGGTATAATTCGGAAAAGTGACATACATGTAGAGTGAAATTGGCATATTATTAAATTTAGCCAAAAATCCCACCCATACTATTATTAGGCCACCAATATTATTAGGCATGTTACAGTACCATATGGGGTGAAGTGGGAATATATAATTTTTAAAATTATAATTTATTTTTCCTTAAGGGAAGCCCGAAACTGAACTATATGGATTATTATCTCCGGCCTTGTGTTATCAGGAGGGTTAAAGAATTTATTGTCCGTTTATTGCCTATTCAGCCCAATCAGTGCTCGGATTAGCCACGCATGAATGTAACTCTCGCGTGAGTCTCGCGTTCTAACAATCCATCTAGCCAGTTTTTTATTTTCCGACCGAATCATAGGATTTGCGAGTCGCGGGGTTGGGAACGGCACCGCCATGGGAGGGATCTCTGATAGTTCAGTTTCGGGCTTCCCTTAAGGAAAAATAAATTGTAATTTTAAAAATTATATTTTTCCGACAAGGAGAAGCCCTCAACTGAACTATATGGATTAGAATGCAAGCCCAGGAGGAGGCAACGAGCAATAAATTTAATATCCCAGTTTGACGGGAATGTACTCTTCCAAAAACAGATTTCATGTAAATGTGATTTAGTCATGAATCAGCCTTGATATGTTATGTGAAAGAGCTCATAAATTCAGATTCCAGCATTGCTCAAGCTTGTACGTCACAGGCAGTGCCACACCATACGCGCCAGCTAGAAACCGAGCAAGTCAAGACTTCTTCTTCTGCTGCTTACTTCACTTCATCTCGTTTTCATGTGATGAGAGTGATTTCTGTAGATATCTTCCCAAATAGAAAGCGCTATTGACAGTATGCGACAGCGAGTCGTCCCCACACAGAACAGCCTCCAAAGGCTCGGGTGCTATTGTCCTGGAGGATTGGTTGCCCGAATCTCCGAGAACGGCACCTCGCCTGCCACGGTCTGCTGGTGCAGGACCATGGGGCTCGAACTGGTACATCCCGAGGTAAAGACTGGTACAGTTGTGCAAAGTTTGTGTAAGTCAGTTGACACATATCCTGTGATGAAGTTTTGTACAAGAGACCGACCCGTGTCGTTTCCATACGCATAGCGAGTTCCATAGGAACGACAGAATCCTCAACCAACAGTGTGAACCACCATCGGCCCGAGATTCTTGCTCATCGTCGTCAAAGTCATCAGACGCCATGAGAAGTATAGGAAGCATGTCAGTATCGACGCCAGCAACAGAACACCCTGCATCAGGTTGAGATAAGGTACTAGAGGGAAGCCCACTCTGGGAATGGCTCGAACGAGGAATAAATGCTCTCGCAGCTGAATTTAAGGTGCTATTGCCCACCCCAAGGCCAGAAGGTCAGCAAAAAGGTAAAATTAGAAGGATCCATTTGACCAAAGAAAACCCCCCCCCATCGAATCTCCCGAATGCAGGTGGTCCTGACAAGCTGGCATAAACGTCGATGACATACCACTAGGATCCCATGACGGCAGAGGAGCAGGCCTGGACGTACCACGTGGGATGACGTTTCCAGGGGGACAAGACCGACCCTCGTAATGGGGTGGGCCACGGCGCTGTGGGGAAGCGTCAGAAGGCCTTTTGGCTGGAGCGCATTGAGCGGCACCGGACATCGAGACTTCCCCACCCAGAACAGCCTCCAAAGGCGAGGGTGTGGGTGTTCTGGAGGATTGGTTGCCCGAATCTCCGAGAACTGCACGCTGCCGCCCAAAGTCTGCTGATGCATGACCAGGGGGGGCCGAATTGGTCCTGCTCGAGGTAACACTGGTACGTTTGCTCAAATTGTTTAACCATGGACCAACGGGCCCTCATCAAACAATGAGAATACCGTGTATTGCCGCGTTTATTTCTTGAGCAACCCGCACGGTGTGTGGCCATCAAAGTCGAATCTTGTTCGACTATAAGCAAGACAAGACATTCTGTTAGTTATTAGCAAGCGTAATACACAAAACATTTTGTTAGTTAATGCAAAATAATGGTAATAAGGTAAATTCCGTTCATTACGTGGCCACGTGATCTTACCTGCTAGAAATTAAACTGCAGGTAAGATACTGTCACTTCTCGGCGAAGAGGACGATGAGAACCGATTTCTCCTGTGCAAGAACAGAGCGGTGTCCTTGCTTACGGTGAGGAGAATGTTTTATACGCGTACGGAAAGTCCGCCAAAGGTGGAGCAGGCCTGGACATATCCCGAGGGAGAATGATTCCAGGGGGACAAGACCCACTCTCGTAATGGAGTGGGCCACCGAGCGTGGGGAAGAGTCAGAAGTTTCATTCCTTCCCAGATGACAGGAGCAATTGTACTCGCAGTCGTATGCACTTGTAATTCTCTAATTCACGAGCATTAAACCTTGCACTCTTCCCTCTTGACAAAACGTGCATGGTTACAGTAACCGTTGATTCAATATTAAACTATTGGAGGTATATTTAAAAACCGGTCCCATCGCAGTTAAATTATGGGAATGTGAAAGTGCAACTGAACATGCATGTATCGAGGTCTATCCCACAAAGACATTTAATTTGAGAGAAACATAAACAAACGATTATATTACGGATGCAATTACATCCGTCTTCTGAATTGTGAGAGAAAATGAGAGCTCGAGCTGCGTTTTCATCAGGGAAGAACTGAAGTCTGGTTGGCTGGTGCGCTGTCAGCGGCACATGACGAGTCTTCCCCACCCTAAGGCTCAGGTGCTGAGGCGTGCGCCCGTGAAGATTGGTTTTCCGAATCAACGATGGTAGCACCCCGCCAGTCACTGGTACTGGTCATACGCGATATAGAGGCTTCTTGCGGAACGGCGCTGTATATGTGTGATGATACAAAAGCTGTCATTTGTGTTAGTCATTGAGGTATTCTATTCACCAGATAATCATATGGATATTTAGTAATAGAAGGAGAAGAGCTATGTTTTGGACTCTTCTGAAATTGGCACTGGCAGGTCTGTGGCGATGAGGCACTGATACCATAATTGGTCCTGACTAATGGACCAATGAATGTTGAATGTATCGATAAACACTAATGTCTGAGGATAACAGTTCATACGTTGTCTATTAGGGTACAGTGAACGCATGTAAATGAGAAATCAGCTACCCTATAAAAAGAGGTATAAACATTTATTGAGACACTGGCTAGCCAATGAATCGTTTCAACACTGCGACCATGCCAGGTCACATCGGATAAGGCGACTTGCCACAAGCAGGCCAGTAGGCTCGCAACAAGGATCTCATCCAAAATGTCACCAAAGAGTTCCGACCACGGACGGAACTAGAGGTGTGACTGTCCCAATGGGACTACGGATACCCCCCTTTTTTAAAAATACTAAGATGTTTGACATGTCAGTAAACATTTAGTTAAAATAATAAAATAACAGTTCCCATTGCAGGTGTACAACCATAACCCTAATCTTAAACCTATTGACGGAAAATTGTAGGAATAAAAGCTTGGACAAAATTATGTATGTTGCGAAAAATATTCTAAGTCGAAAATGGGGAATAACTCCACACAAAAAATGTCGGACAGACGTCATAATTGCAGGTGCACAGGTTCCCATGGTACTTAATATCAGTGCCAAGATTAAAAAACATTGACCGAAAAATGTAGGAATAAAAGCTCGGACAAAATTATGCATGTTGCAAAAAAAGTTTCTAAGTTGAAAAAGGGGGATAACTCCACCAAAAAATGTCGGACAGATGTCATAATCGCAGATGCACAAGTTCCAATGGTACTAAATATCTGTGCCACGTTTTAAAAAAATTGACCAAAAAATGTAGGAATAAAAGCTCGGACAAAAGTATACATGCTGCGAAAATTTTCTAAGTCGAAAAAGGGGGGATAACTCCAAAAAAAAAAGTCCGACAGACGTCATAATCGCAGGTGCACAGGTTCCCATGGTGGTTGATGTCTGTGCCAAGTTTCACGGAAATTGATCAAAAAACGACTGAGAAAAACTCCGGACAAATTTGTGTCCACGGACGGACGGACGACGGACGACGGACGACGGACGGACGACGGACGGACAAGCTGACTCCAGTATACCCCCCCTAACTTCGTTGCGGGGGGTATAATTAACATTGTATAGTTAAGCAAACTATAGCTGAAGGTTCAGGCTACTGCGCTTGCATAGCTGTGCAGTCTTGGAACAGGGGAGCCCATTCAGAAAAATACATTAAGTAATTGCAAAGAAAACACAATTGTCGCTGAGAGAAAGACAGATTATGATTTGATGGAGATCGCCATTCGATAATGTAAACTGGAAATGAAAATCCTTGTTGTCAAATCGTGCGTCAGATAACCCTATTCCCCAATCAAACCAGTTGCACGAGTCGTAGCAACCGGACACTGTCAGCTCATACTATACATGCACGTAAAGAAAGAGACGATTATAGTATTACAGCATTATTTGAACACAGGTCATATAATACTAGATATGTTATAACGAACATAATCGCCTTGTTTCTAACTATTGTTCCATTGATACAATGAGGTAAAGTGAATGGAATCGCAATAACAGAGTCAGGATTGTCAAATAAATATTGTGAAGTCACAAACATTCGCGACAACGTTCCAAGTATCCAAATACAAGCCCTCATGTTAATACAGTTGGGCTAGCTAAGATTTGCAAATATTAATCGCTTAAGCACAATTAATGATAACGACATAATGTATATGTACAATGATGTTCTTTGATAATCATTTCCCAAATGTCGATGAAGTTCCAGTCGCTCAACTTCAACTTACAATTAGTTGAGGCAAAAGAAATTACATCAGGTAACAAGTTCTATCTTTGTTATTTATTCATGTAAATTATTGCCAAAGGAGACATTTCTGTCTTGGCCAACTTTCTGCGCACTAACATAGCTGTTGCATATATGATTTGGCAGTATACATGACCTGAACGTAGCGATGATACGACGTCAGGAAATAGAATGTGTAGCGCGAAATTAGGCTACTTCGCATACCGGACCACGTGGATCCCGAAATTCGACGAGTCATGCCACCGTATATGTTGCACAATAATGCAATATAGGTTGGCCATACCCGGTAAGTAAACGATGTGCGTCTGAGTCAAAATGGCCATCAATGGCGAATATTCCAACGTGATTCCAACGGTGATTTTGTCGAATTCAATCACAGATTCGAGACGAAATGTGTCGATAAAAAACATGGAATTTGCGCATACAATGAAACGAAGAGTTTCTGCGCGTTCGTAAAAAAAATTATTAAACGACTGGGTAAGCAACGGATAAATTGCAAGTTGTTATCAACAATAAATATTGAGTTGATAACAGGCAATAAAGAATAATACTTCCTTAAAGTATTATCCATGTCCGATAGCTGGAGGAGAAATTAAAAACTGGCTAGATGGATTGTTAGAACGCGAGACTCACGCGAGAGTTACACGGGACGCATTCATGCGTGGCTAATCCGACCACTGATTGGGCTGAGTAGGCAATAAACCGACAATAAATTCTTTAAACCTCCTGATAACACAAGGCCGGAGATAATAATCCATATAGTTCAGTTGAGAGCTTCTCCTTGGTGGAAAAATACCGGTACAAGGATGTCAGAGGGGTGATGGAGCTCATTACAAATTGACCTACATTGTATGTTCAGACCTCACAGGTGTCAAATAAATGAATGGCTGGAAGTTTCAATCACAGATATGTCTTCTCATTTTGTGACCTATGATTTAATTTGTAAGTCTCAGGGTTCGTGCGAATGGCAAAAATAGTTCACATTTGGCCAGGGGGGGGGTCGAAAAAAAAATTCAGGCACGTATGGCATTTTTTCCCTTTCGATCATTTTTTGTACCCACCCACCCCCACCGCCAATTTTTTTTCCGTTTTCGGCAGTTTTTTCCGACCATTTTTTGACACCCACCCCCCCCTTTTAACACTAAAACAGAGATTTGCGGGGGGAAATTCACTGTAAACAGCTGTATATGAATTTCTGTGCATACTATTTATCATGGATGTTAACATGGACATGTAAATAGGAATGAGTAATTTTGAGGTCATTCGGCCAAAAAAACATGGCTGCCAGCGGCCATCTTGGATTTCAAAATTTGCAACAAAATACAACACGATAACTGCCTGCAGTCAGTTTACCAGTTAGAATTACATTATTTCTCTCATTCAAACTGATTCAAAGTGGTTTTGAAGCCCAACTCATTGCCAAAACACTAAAAACAAGCAGGAATGTTTTTTTTTAGTTGCGGAAAAAATTGCTTGTTGGTGGCTTTGACCACCCACCCACCCCGGCATACGTGCCGGAAGAAATTTTTTCACCCCCCCCCCTGATTTGGCAACAAATATTTTCATTTGGCAAAAGTTTTGGCAAGTCACTTTTTAATTCCTCAAGACAGCTGACAAATATTGGTCAATCAATATCATTCATTTCAGGAAACTCTTACAATATAATTATATTAGTGGTGTTTTATATGGTTTAGGAAAAGTTAACACCTCTATTAAGATGCAGTTAATCTTATAGCTATTGTATATAGTACCGATGGGTGGAGGGATTACCTGTATTTAGTGTGGTGGTGTTTAGATACAGTAGCTAATCATCTTCTGATGAAGCAACCCTGCTATCATTTTATTGTTCTGTGATTGGTTTATTGTTGTATGATAAACCACAATGGAGATGCGAGTATAATTATTAACAAACTGCTTTCTTATCGATATCAAAAGTCATTCAATTTGCGAGTGTTGAAATATAAGACTTAAGTGTTGCAGAAAATGGTACTATCGGGGATAGCATTTGGCAAATTCTAAAAGAATTTGGCAAAAAATATTTTCATTTGGCAAATGTAAATTTCGGTCTAGCGTGGACCCTGGTAAGTCTACATGTATATTTCAAGAATGCCTACACATGCATATCTCTGATTATTAGATATGGTGCACATTCGTAAGATGTTTTAAACATTTTCCAATGACATGATACATTTGCATGATTTGACAGGAATTAAACTACATGGTAGATATCAATATAATAAGACAAAAGCAGCAATTCACGCTACATCTTTAAATGTTATTCTAAAAAAAAACCTAGTTACATTTAGTGAAGTCATCATCAGCATCGTGTTCTTTTTCATGAACAAAAATGCCAAGAAGGGTGGTTTCGATAATATATGCATCCTATGATTGAATAGAATCAATGAAACGGCAGTCCGATTAACGAATAAAATCAAATCTCGAAGCTTTGCAGGGCTCTAATCGAAAGGTACTGACAGCAATACTAAATACATAGACCATTCAGATTTCCAATGTATATTTTCGCACTGACAGGGAGACTTTATTCACAATTTCACATATAAATGGATTAACAACAACACAAGGGCTTGATAATGCTAGATACCTATTTTGATTCCGTCATATGATGCTGTATGGCATTCTGTGTGTACAGATGAACAAAACTCGATACATACACCTGCTTTGCTGTAAGAGAATGAAAACACAAATCATCAGTACGAGTACAAAATTTTCACAATTTCATCCATCAAAGTACATTTGACACTGTAGCTCAACTTAGGTAGGGAAATAATTTTATGGTTGACAGTATATAGGAAAGGAAAGGTGCTAATTGCAATGTCTGACCTGTGCCAAAGGATTTAGTCATGCAAAGAGTAAAATCCAAGATGGCTGCTGGCGGCCATGTTTTTTGGCCGAACGACCCCAAAATGACTCGTTCCCATCTACATGTCATTGTTAACATCCATGACAAATTTCATGAAGTTCCGACCAAAGCTACGACATGTAGCCCGCGCCAAAGGATTTAGTCATGCAAAGAGTAAAATCCAAGATGGCTGCTGGCGGCCATGTTTTTTGGCCGAACAACCCCAAAATCACTCGTTCCCATCTACATGTCAATATTAACATTCATGACAAATTTCATGATGATCAGACGAATAGTACGACCTATAGCCAGCGCCAATGGATTGAATTTTGAAATCCAAGATGGCTGCCAGCAGCCATGTTTTTGTTGCCTAATGACCCCAAAATGACTCGTTCCCATCTCCATGTCAATGGCAACGTTCATGACAAATTTCATAAACATCAGACAAAAGGTACGACCTGTAGCCCGCGCCAAAGGATTTAGTCATGTAAAGAGTAAGATCCAAGATGGCTGCTGACGGCCATGTTTTTCGGCCGAACGACACCAAAATGACTCGTTCCCATCTACATGTCATTGTTAACATCCCTGACAAATTTCATGAAGTTCCGACCAAAGCTACAACCTGTAGACCGCGCCAAAGGATTTAGTCATGCAAATAGTAAAAACCAAGATGGCTGCTGGCGGCCATGTCTTTTGGCCGAACGACTCTAAAATCACTCGTTCCCATCTACATGTCAATATTAACATCCATGGCAAATTTCATGATGATCAGACGAATAGTATGACCTGTAGCCTGCGCCAATGGATTGAATTTTGAAATCCAAGATGGCCGCCAGCAGCCATGTTTTTTTGCTGAGTGATCCCAAAATGACTCGTTCCCATCTACATGTCAATGGCAACGTTCATGACAAATTTCATAAACATCAGACAAAAGGTACGACCTGTAGCCCGCGCCAAAGGATTTAGTCATGTAAAGAGTAAAATCCAAGATGGCTGCTGACGGCCATGTTTTTGGGCCGAACGACACCAAAATGACTCGTTCCCATCTACATGTCATTGTTAACATACATGACAAATTTCATGAAGTTCCGACCACAGCTACAACCTGTAGCCCGCGCCAAAGGATTTAGTCATGCAAAGAGTAAAATCCAAGATGGCTGCTGGCGGCCATGTTGTTTGGCCGAACGACCCCAAAATCACTCGTTCCCATCTACATGTCAATATTAACATCCATGACAAATTTCATGATGATCAGACGAACAGTACGACCTGTAGCCCGCGCCAATGGATTGAATTTTGAAATCCAAGATGGCTGCCAGCGGCCATGTTTTTTGGCCGAATGACACCAAAATGACTCGTTCCCATCTACATGTCAATGTAAAGATCAGAACAAAGGTACGACCTGTAGCCCGCGCCAAAGGAAATTGTTGACAGACACACGGACACACGCACGCACGGACGACGGACGCCAAACCATGGCAATAGCTCAAACTTACAAAGTAAGTTGAGCTAATAACAGATTGTTTGGTGGTCTCAAAACCTGAATGAAATTCCCACGAAATTAAGCTACTAGTAAACCCCCCACACAAGGTTTTAAGCCACGCTGCCTGATAATACACCACCTGAGTCTAGTCTGGCACTGATAAGCATGCAATGCCTTCTACTAAACAATCCAAGTGAATTCAATATACTAAATACATTAGTTAATATTAAGTCCCCCACCATTGAGGAAATCTGCAATGGTCAGCCTGGTCGGTAGCTTTCAGAATCCTATAGTCGGGGATCATAGCCTCTGCGAAATCCTGGCGCCACCCCTGTCAATTCATTAGTTGAAACTAGAGGTGTGACTGTCCCAATGGGACTAATGATACCCCCCCTTTTTTTATAACACTAAGATGTTTCACATGTCAGTAAACATTAAGTTAAAATAATAAAATAACAGATTCCCATTGCAGTTGCACAACCCTAACCCCTAACCCTAATCCTAAACCATTGTCCACAAAATGTAAGAATAAAAGCTCGTACAAAATTATGCATGTTGCGAAAATGTTCTAAGTTGAAAAAGGTCATGATAACCACATAATATAATTGTAGCTTAATTTAGTGGGAACTCCACAGAAAAAAGTCTGACAGACGTCATAATCACAGGTGCACAGGTTCCAATGGTGCTAAATATATGTGCAAAGTTTAAAAAAAACGTTGACCTAATAATGTAGGAATAAAAGCTCGGGACAAAATTATACATGTTGCAAAAGTTTTTTAAGTTGATTAAAAGGTCGGCTGACCACATTGTCCCCTGACAACGTGACAAGTCGATGCCGCTTTGTTAAAGAAATTTAAAAAAATGTTGAAATGTTCTAAGTCGAAAGGGTTAATAATTCCGTAAAAAAAAAAAAATTCCGTCATCTATATACATGTTGCACATCTGCAATATGTGGTAACAATACTCTGAAGTTTCAAATATCTACGATCAAAACTGTAGGAGGAGTTGATTACACAATTAAGGTACCCTCATACAGAAAATTATAAAAACAAAATTTCAAAGTCGAAAGGCCCATAACTCTGGGAAAAATCATTGGATCAAACTCAAATTCGAACTTGACCTGTATTTTGATATGAACGACCCACAAAAAAACAGAATTTCCAATTATACAATCCAAACTTGAGTTATCATCTGGAAACCAAAGAAAAAACAAGAAAAAATTGAATTTTCCAAGTCGAAAAGCCCATAACTCTGAGAAAAATCACCGGATCAAACTCAAATTTGACCTGTATTTTGATATCAATGACTCACAAATTTTCAATTGAACAGTCCAAACTTGAGTTATCATCCGGAAACCAAAGAAAAAAGAAGAAAATTGAATTTTCTAAGTCGAAAAAAGTCCATAACTCTAGGAAAAATCATCGTATTAAAATTAAAATTCGAACTCAACCTGTATCTTGATATGACTGATTCACAAAAAGACGGTATTTGCAATTAAAGGATCCAAACTTGAGATATCATCCGGAAGCCGAAAAAGTGAGAAATTTTCTAAGTTAAAAAAAAGTTGAAAAAAGGGAAATAACTCCATAAAAGAACATTGGATCAAACCCAGAATTGCAGAGCACCTGTGTTCTTGGTTGAGACACCTACATACCAAGTTTCAATCAAATCGGAAGATCATTACTAGACTACTAGAGTTATAACTCCAGACGGACGGATGCACGGTCGTACCAATAAAATGCTACTTGTGTGTCTACACAACTAAGTGGCTGGAGACCTATGTGACAACTTGTTTTTACGTGGCTTCAAAAAATGGTTCTCACGAAATGCTACTTGCGTGGCTGCAAATCAAGTGGCAATGTTTTCTGTGACTTAAGGTTGGCGCATGTGAAGTAGTCAGCAGATTGTATTTTTTCAAATGTGACTAGCCACTTAAAGCAATTTTAGTGAGCACAAAGGATATTTTTGTGTCTTCTTAGTCACATTAGTAGCATTTTGTGAGCACGTACGGACGGAGCTGATTACAATAGTCCCCCGAAAATAAATTTTACGGGTGACAAAAAGGGGGATAACTCCAACAAAAAAAGTCGGACAGACATCATAATCGCAGGTGCACAGATTACCATGGTTGTTGATGCCTGTGCCAAGTTTCACGGAAAATTATTAAAAAAGGACTGAGAACGGACAAGCTGATTCCAGTATATTGCCCAACAACTTCGTTGCAGGGGTATAATTATCTGTGCGAAGTGGTCATTTTGTCAAGGTGGGAGAAAATATGTGCAGCAACTGGATTGGCCACTAAGGATACGAAACATACTTGTCTTTATACCAGCTGTGTTGGTCGGGGCTACAGAAGAAACACTGTAAATAATTCATCACGTTCATGCATTCTTTTGTTGCTCCAGCTAAAGGCCACATTCCACTAAACACAGATGTAACCTCAGTTCTCTTGCAGCAACAGTCATTGCTGAACCAGGTACAGTTAACCAAGCCATGTTCATTTGTGGAATACCTTCCTCCACCTGTCAAATATATGGAGTTTATATATTATACATTTATGCAGCTCACAAATTCTGTAACAAAACTGTCTTATTAGCTGACAATTTTCATCTGCCATAAGTTACCAGAGTGCCAATATATTATCAAAGCAAATTCAACAGATGCAAGACATGTATTTGGATATTTACATCCTAAACAAAGTACAAATTTCTTACTGGAGCGCTACCTTTTTAGACCGTAAGCAAGTCAATAAAAAGGTGAGGGCTCTAACAGGAAATTTAGATTGTAGTGAATGCAATAACATCAAATGTTTCAACATTGAATACATGTATATTCTAGTATATTACATCTGGTAACATTGTAAGACTGTTTATGTAAACAGATGGCTGAGATGCACTGACTATGTTCACAAATATTATCGGGGATGCCACTGCTGCTGAATTTAATTGGTTGTCGGTTTGGTCAGCAAACATATCCTGAAACCTGATATTTTACCGACCCACCGATATGCGGCAACAACGTTTCAGCATTTTGAGATGTTTCCTTTGAGCGAAAACGTCATGACTTAACTCCCCATATTTTGTGATGTCATGTATTGAGGTGAAAGCGTTCGCTGTGAATTTCTCTCAACACATAACAACTTTCTGCAAAATAAGAAGTTGAGTGATACATGTTTAATTATGTATGTATTCTTTATACAGAGCCATTGGTAGTAGTATTTGACAAGAGAAAGTAGAGTTTATGATGGCCTGTCTCAAAATCTGATAATATCTACCCCAAAATAAAAGTTTAATGTAGTCCCCTGCAAAGCTTTGAGATTAGATTTGATTTGTATTGATTCAATTTGATTTGATCATAGGATTTAAATATTTTCGAATCTCCCTCTTAGCATTCTTGTTGGTGATAAAATAACACGAGTTTGAAGATGCCTTGTTCTAAATTTCAAATTTAGATTTGTTCTTGCCCACTGAAGCAAGCACATTTAAAGCAATGCACTCACCCTGAGTCTGTACCTCCATAAATCTGATAGATATATGTTAGAATGCCTGAAATTTTAGCCTGACTCACTGTTTTGTATCGCCGCATTGACTTGTACCAAGTACGTAACAGTGGAGTGAATTTCTCATCCAATCAGGCAGATGTAATGCACCACTTATTGAAAACATTTTACGAATACGAACAATCTTAATTAGAGATATGTTTGTCTAGGCATTCTTGCAATGTACTTAGACTTACAATGTTCATGATTTTCGAAACACAAGCCAACGCATTGGATTGCACCCCATTTTTGCCACAGTACCAGGGACGTGGAGAGAGGGGGTTTGGGGGCAGTGTTCGCGCTGTCAGTGGCCAAATTGGCCAATCTTTTTCGAATTTAGCTAAACTTTTTTTTTTTTACCCCAATTGGAGACGGAAAGGATGGAGCTGGAAAGCTAATTAAAAAGCGCTGAATAGATCGACATTCAAGACAAAGTTAGACGACGAAAGTATGTTGTACTTCGGAAATATCGCACCATAATGGTCCTATAAATATGCAGATTTTTTTTTATATGCGGTCGATGACACCGTCTATGTAAACATGTATGCTTTGAAGAGAGTTGTTATCAATGAGCACAATGAATAGGTGAATACCCAGTTAGGATGCTTTTGTTTTATGGGAGTATTTATGTAATGTCCAATACATTGGCAGATCGGAACAGTATCCATCATTCACAATCACTGCACATAATCAAACTTCACCGAGACAGCAACAGGTAAGCTCTAACATTTAACCAGCCTAATAGTCAAAACGCTTAATCTGTACACAGGCTATGTAATTTTTTGTTGATTAGGCAGTCTGTAAGATAAAATATCTAAATCCATTGTTCCCTTAATTGGATGTACAGGCGAAGAGTTCTTAACTCAATGGTTATGTAATGTGTCATAAACTGCATTCCATCTAATATCCACCTGGCTTCACATCATAAAAGGTTTGCATACAAAAGATATTCAACAGTTATCACCTTACTATAATAAGCAATAGTTAACGACCGTCATGGTGTCAGCAACTGAGTTATTACAATTGGTTTAGCAGATTTATGTGATTATAATTACATAGAATGTTTGTTTAATGTTTGCGAACTCCCATAGTGCATCTGAACAAATGTTGAAGGAGAGTAAAATCATAAAGGAACTACAAGTAACAACCATAGCAAACTCTGCGATGAAAAAATTCTGACTTCGATTTTCACCAGGCTTTTTGCATATGGTTGTATGTGAAATCCCACATATTTTGTATTAATGCTTTACATGAATTGATCTGTCTGTGCGATATCACGCATACCTATGTTCGTATAATATTGTTTTTAAAGTTGTTTTTGTGTTGTTTTAGTTATGTTTTTATTCTGAGTAACAAATAAAGTTTAAAACAAATATTTTAATCATTAATTGTGAAGCGCCGAGAAAATGAGGATTTCATTTGGCCAAAGTTTTTTTTAATTTGGCCAAAAAACATTTGGCAAAAGTTTTTTTCATTTGGCTAATAAATGTTTCATTTGGCTAAACTTTTGGCCACAAATTTTTTCGGTCCAGCGCGAACACTGTCAACGCAAACAGTCGAAAGGCTCTGGCACTGAAATTATACAGATACATTTATGCGAACCAGTAATTAGTGGGGAATTTGTCGTTTTTAGACCAACAATATCATATTTTTCTACTGTTGGTCAAAACTTTGGTCTCAAATCAGTTGGAAATTTTCTAACCTTAAAGGAATGTCAGGTTGGAAATTTCTAACAGTTGGAAAACTTCAGGTACCAGTTGGAAAGTTCCAAACACAAAATGGAATTCTGCGAACCTGGTGTGTGGTCAGGTTCAAGGGGAGGGGGTGCACTTGGAAATTTCAAGATGGATACCTCCAATCTAGCCATGTCCCTGCTCAGTACACATACATGTAGCATACTGCTGAAGTGGTCTTTATCCAATGGATTTTGGGAACTAAATTTCCAATGTTCACACAAACTTGGTATTTTGATACCCAGGTTTGGCCTGAGTTATCACATAGCTCATGGCTTATATATCTCAGCTTTCTTATTATTAGAACTTCTACAGTGCGGTAATACTTAAAGAAAAATATTACGCGCCTGAAGAATCATGTAATGTTGAGCGGCTTAATGTACATGACTACATGTGTATACATTTGGATAAGTTACTAGTTTAGCTCTGGAAGTACATGTAGGCCTAATTTAATCTAAAATATGGTCAGTGTACTTATTAAGACTGGATGACCATACATATATATATATATATAAGAATTTCCCAAAACTGTGGTATCTCCGCCTCCAGTTCGGGATATCCTTGACCTGACAAAATCTTAAAGTCAAAGGCTTTACCATTCTGATGACACCTAATTTTGTGTGCGCAAGTTATCAAAACAAATGGGAGAATTTGCTAGTTAGAATACCGGTATACTCTCTGCTTAGCCCAATGAGCTATTATACAGGTATATCAAATGGGCTCTTTACTTCGTTTGGAACCTGTGGCTGTGCCTGACCTATTTTATTTGTAAAATGTATATACCGGTATGGTAAATTGTCTTGACATTATTGTCATTATTATTCCAAATGAGCTATTATTCCAAATGAGCTACATGTCCTGTTTGGTCTATGCTAGCTCAATGAAGCTATAAAAATTGTGGACAAACCACTACATTTTTGGGGTTGATGAATTGCACATA
This sequence comes from Siphonodentalium dalli, assembly GCA_032622095.1. Lineage (NCBI taxonomy): Eukaryota > Metazoa > Mollusca > Scaphopoda > Gadilida > Siphonodentaliidae > Siphonodentalium > Siphonodentalium dalli. The sequence goes on from CP136064.1 coordinate 124,764,870, forward strand.
CATGTATTTCCCCACATGTGAACTTACCGTAGGTGTTGTCAGAAAGAAAAATACAAAAATTGCATGTGTCATGTATGTGTGTGGCCACAACATGAACAATTTCAAACAACTGCCCATATAAACCGTTAATTTGGGGTACATGCGCAAATTTCCATTTAGGTATCTTTTTTCACAACCCCCACTATTCTGGTGTTTAATACCTATATTTCAATTAAAACATGTTTTCACTGCGTCTAATCTGTTCATACCATATTTTCCTGGTCGACCAACACAGTAAGGTGAGCCATTAATTTAAATCATAAGACAATAACAACTATTTCAATGCCAGGAAAACACAAAAATCTGTTTATACATGTATTGTTATTCTGTGTCTTGCACTCATAACTCAGTATCAATAATGTAAAACATTTCCCTTAGGCCTAAAAAAAGACATTTGTTTTAAGGAGTGCAGCTGAACCTAAGATAATGGATACCATGGATTGTAAACCAAAGTTAACTTATATATATAAATAGCATTTTTTCACACAAACATGTATAGTGACAGTGATTTAATTGTAAGTGTCCCAGACAGTTTTCCGTCATAGGTAGTAACCATGTTTGACTGCACATGCTCACGGCAAGATCGAGAGTAAACAAATAATATCAAGCACTGTTTGATTTTAGAAACAATATAAAGTCGTATCCTTGGTTATCTCCACTTGCGACGGAATGGCAGTTCTATGTATGTAAAAATCGTTGATGGAAAGATCGTAGGGTAGTCAATCGCATGGTTAACCATGGCTTATGAACAACCCAAGATATCCTTATCTGCGATGACATTGTATAAATAGACCATCCACGATTTTCCTCAACATACGATTGAATTGTGCCAATCGTGGTCATCTGAGCGTTCACTTACTGTATGGTTAGGGAGCATGTCAAAACCTCTTTCGCATATGCGAAAAAAAATGCGATAAAAGTGCAAAAAATGTGGCATCATTATCGTTGTTTTTTCGACATTATCGTTGTTTTTTCGACATTATCGCATGCCGTAACGTTGTTCATTTTCGTCAATATATAATTATTTTCGCCGCCTTAGTTCGATGTTTTCGCAATTATCGCAGTTTTTTTTCGCAGTTTCGGAGTTTTGCTCAAATGTTTGCTGTTTTGTTTCGACGTGTTTTCGCAGTGTTTGTTTTCGTCAAGATCGCAGCATTGTTTCTGTCAATATTGCTGTAGTGTCGATATGATTGGCAGCACAGTTTGTGTTACGCCATGGTCGCAGTTTTATACCGATGTGTCGAGAACGGGAAGATGTCGGTGTCAGTGCTTTTTCTCCGATAAGAATTCCAACAATTCAAACTTCGTTTAATGAACTATTGTTAATAGAAGATTAAAGTCCCAAATAAATGATTCCCAGACCCCGATTTATATAATAGGATACACATGCTATTTTCCGTGTCACATTTCAAAACTACATTTTGATGTGGCCGCAAATCCATGGGTTTACAGTAAAGATTTACAATAAAGGTTGAAGCCCCCAATATCTCGTGAAGCAAGTGCTATTAATTGCTACAATGTCGAATTATGAGTGCTATAGTGGTACCGTAACAATGCAAATTTTGATTTTGTATAAGTTTTTTTTGTGTGATTATGTAACTTGTCCTCATTTTGGGTAAACGGTCACCGTTTAATTGTGCAAACTATTATGAATAAAAGAAACCAGTCCTAGCCAAAATAAATTATTCCACAACCCCGATTTATAGTATCCTTTCCCACAGGTATTTGGCCCAAAAAAACAAAAAATAATAATAAAAATATATAAAGGCTGATAGTGAAAATAGGAGGTCAAAAATCATCCTCACAAAAGCAAAATGTTTTATCAAATTGATCTGGAATTCTAGCATTATGTGCCCAAGTAATCATATTTTTTGTTAAAGTTTAGCTTTCCGTCGTACTTTAAACAAGTGAGCATAGAAAATCATTCGAAGTTGTCAATGAAATTTATTTTTTGGTACCCGAAACGTCCGTCCAATGAAAAATCAAAAAATCAAATAATCCAACCCCTAAATCACCGAAATCTATACTATTATCATCAAACTAAATAGCCCTATTGTCAAACAGACGTTGTTTCATAAAGTACAGCTAATTTGGGGGTGGTACTCAACATACATCGAGTTTAATAACGATTTATGTCCTTTTTTTTCGTCAGTTTTACAGAATTCTTTTCGCGGGAGACCATTTTGAAAAACTGAAAGCGAAAGTAACTTGAACTTTATTAAATTAATTTTAATATCTTTCTTTTAATTGATATCCGGCATTCTTAATGACAAAAATAATGCGGTGGATATATAATACCCACTAGATAAGGAATTAGATCAAACATTTTTTTTTATCGATGTAAAATTATTTTATTTTGGAGTCATTTACTGCAGCGTTTCTCGAGTTTGTTTCGCACTTTCAAAAGGCCTCCCGCGAGAAGAAATCTGTAAATCTGACGGGAAAAAAATACAAAAATCGTTATTAAACTCGATGTATGTTCAGTACCACACCCAAATTAGCTGTCCTTCGTGAAACAACGTCTGTTTGACAATAGGGCTATTTAGTTTGATGATTAGAGTATAGATTTCGGTGATTTAGGGGTTGGATTGTTTGATTTTTTTATTTTTCATTGGACGGACGTTTCGGGGTACCAACCAAATAAATTTGATTTATCAACTTTAAATGTTTTTCTATGTTCACTAATCTCAAATACGACGGCGAACCAAACTTTATTGAAAAATATGATAATCTGGTCACATAGATCAATAAAAAATTAAATGTTGCTTTTGTAGAGAAAAAATGCTAACCTCTATCAAAAATAGAGGTAGATACCTTTCCGAGATTTTTATTAAATTAAAAAAAAAAAAATTTGTACCCAATACCTGTGAACTTTCCGTGTGCCACGTAGAGTTTCTAGTTTCAATTCGTCTTTCTATATCAAACCCACATTTTAATGTGGACGCGAATCAGGGGGTTTACACTACAGTAAAAGGTGACAACACTCTGAATTTAATTTGCAACATCGTCGGATTCTGAGAATACCATAAAGCCGGTGCTAGTTGTGTGAACTTGTGTCGTAAACAATGCTTTCATTTTCGCAATATAAGTATGAAATCATTATTAGATAGATACCGGAAGCGCAGCGCTATTAATTCGTCGGCAACTTTTATTTCAAATCTACACATTATATTCAATATATATCAGCGATCAGATGCTATAAAGTTAAGTTAATACAAAACCGAATATATAATAGTTTGTTAAATTGGAATTTCCACGAATTGCACAAATTGTTATGTTGTCCTATTTTTAGCACTGTAATTTCCCAGGCCAATTCTAGTTTCGTTTGTGGGTACCATTGTCTGGCAGAGGAGTTGAATGTTATATTTTTCTTGATTCTTTATTGAATAAATAATTAAAACATAGATAACAAGAGATGGACTGTCGTCCGGCGCATACCCCCTCGTGGCATACCGCCTTGTGTGGGCACATCTATAACTTATGATGGCTATACTCAGACATATGGCCCCAGAAATCAGCATTTTCATATAAACAAAGATAACTATAGAACAAAAAACCAAACAAACTTTTAAATGTGCAATTAAATGTCCTCATAGTGGTGAACATCCATACAAAATTTCATTGAGTTCCGAGCATTACTGTTCAAGTTATGAGCTGAGCAGACATCGGATGGACCAAACAACCAACATTTCCAGATAAACGAAGATGAATAACTCTAGAATGGAAAAGCGGAACAGAACAATGGAACCCCCTATTGAATGTCCTCATAGCAGTGAATATCCATTCCAAATTTCATTGAGATCCCAGCACAATTGTTGAAGTTACAACATGAACAGACACCAGACGGACTAAAAAGCCAACATTTGCAGATGAACAAAGATGAATAACTCTAGAAAGGAAGAGCGGTGCAAAAAACAATGGAACCCGGCTATTGAGTTCCGAGCATTACTGTTCAAGTTATGAGCTGAGCAGACATCGGATGGACCAAACAACCAACATTTCCAGATAAACGAAGATGAATAACTCTAGAATGGAAAAGCGGAACAGAACAATGGAACCCCCTATTGAATATCCTCATAGCAGTGAACATCCATACCAAATTCCATTGAGATCCCAGCACAATTGTTGAAGTTACAACATGAACAGACACCAGACAGACCAAAAAGCCAACATTTCCAGATGAACAAAGATGTATAACTCTAGAATGGAATATCCAAACAAAACGATGGAACCCTCTTTTTGATGTCCTCATAGCAGTGAGCATCCATACCAAATTCCATTGATATCCCAGCACAATTGTTGAAATTACGACATGAACAGACACCAGACAGACCAAAAAGCCAACATTTCCAGATAAACAAAGATGAATAACTCTAGAATGGAAAATCAAAACAAAACGATGGAACCCTCTATTGAATGCTCTCTCATAGTAGTCAACATCCATACCTAATTTCATTGAGATCCGAGCACTACTGTTTCAAGTTATGACATGAACAGACATCGGACGGATGTATAGCCTTTGTATAGCCTTTCGCTAAATTTCACACATTTGGAATGTGTTGACTATTGCAGGATTTCCGCCAAGGGGAAATTAATGAGTCCATATTGGGGAAACACATAACGCGACGGGGTGACCATGGTTCGTCCCGTTGGGTGAAAATTTTGTTATTTGACACTGAAAAGTAGCCATTTCCTTGCACCTGAGAGTCCCACAAAACAATCCAAAGCTACGTATATTACGCAAGTCGATCATTTTCCGTGGGTGCATTAATTCTGTTGATGGTATCCAGATAATTAATCATGTAATTACGCACGTAAGACTGCCGTCTGATTGAAGACTATATCAAGCTACAAGTTACAGTATTTAAAAATTTATAACTTGCAATAAGATTCCCGACAGGTATAATGAAACTAAACACTAAAAAGCATCTATGCATTGTCCAATAATACCTAGCTGGGAGAATTGAATTAAGTATTTCCTAGAATTTCAAGTAGCTTCAGTGAAAATGAAACTGATATATTCCATATATTCTGTCAATCGTAAAACTATTTGTGCGCTGTGACGTCATATATACTGCAGGGTTTGTCTGCAGGAGATATTTATAGCTGCGAAATACGAATGGTAGCGAAATCTTTCAAACTCGAAACGCGTAGCTTGTCAATAGTCTGTATTAGTCCAACAACTGATGACCGCTGCTATAGAGTTTTAGCCAACGTGTTATAAAATATAATTGAGTTTTGGCGGGAAATGGGAACATGTGCGCCGTTGTTTGTGTTTGGGGACCCAAGCTGGACAACGAAACTATTATTGACCGTACTTTGACTTTATCTCCATGTTTTTTGTGTTTATCCTCCATGCATGTAATATGGGTCAAATGAATGGTGTTGTCACTATGAATTCCCGCTATTAAGACTGATTTGGGACAGGTTCCGTATTATAATAGTACGATAGCACGGGATCTCGGAGGTAGATACCTCCTTTGGTAGGAGAAACACCTGTTGGCGTATGTTGATCTTTACTCTGCCTAACTCAGCAAATCGGCATTCTTTGATCAAATTATGTAATCGTACGATAGCACGGGATCTCCGAGCGCGAGTAGTTTCAACAACAGAAATCCAGTGCAAAATAATATCCGTACTCAGCAGTCCGACATTCTTTGATGTTACAGCGACATCTATTACGCTGTATATAACGTCGCTATTTCAATGCACACCAAACATTACGTTGTAGTTTTGGCGCTTATATTTCAAAGGGTTACGCTGTACCGGTAACACACTGTGCTCAATTGACCCGCTTTTTCACCAGTATTCTGTTTAACCCCCCGAACTCCCGTTGCAGCCGGATTTTTTATGACATATTGCTACTGACTTTTGGTACATGTATGAATCAAACAGATCATCTGCGAGGGGAATGGGTCCGTGGGACGGACCCGCAGCCGGCCTGGTGGAAACCCTGACTATTGTTTAATTAGGCCTTATGTGAACTCATAGCTATCAAACCAGTCGAACTGTCAAGTCGGTGTACTTGTATGTTAACCGCATAGAGTTGTTTGTATGGCCTTTGGCTGAACTTTATTTTCCTTCACACAGTTCAGCCAATCAAAATTCAGCTGCCATCTGTTTCGCAGAAGCAAAAATAAATGCACGAATTTATGAAGTGTAACAACATCGCATCGATGTTTTTACTTTTCGTTGTTTGCGAATATCGATCAATGTTTCGACGCTGCGACTTTCGCGTTGTCAAAAGTTTCGACATTTTACTAAAATGTTTAGCCTGTTGTGGTTTCGACGTTATAGCGTTTTTATGGCCGGTCGCTTTCGACGTTGTCGCATTATTTTTCGTCATTTTCGACTTTTCATTTTTGCACAATTACGTCAGATTACGTCGAAAGTTTTTCGGCATTATCGACATTATTTTCGCATATGGGAAAGGGGTTTTGACATGCTCCCTTAGACGCCTATTTTCGGATCGCATCACATTTCCGATCAAGTCTCGATTGCATTACTAAATGACGTCATTTTGAGCATTTTTTATTTTTGTGTGTGGGGGGGGGGGGGGGGGGGGGGGGGGGGTATTCACTTCAGCCAAACTATGATGGTTTTCATAACAACAGTCAACACATGTGCTGTGCCTGTAGTTGCCGAACTGATATCTCTCGCTATGTGGTAGATGTAATATATTTAATTACTATATTTTAATAAAATTTTATTCAATAGTACATCGACAGTGATTCCCTGAGTCTTAGGCTTCCATTCCAAAAAGTTCAATGAAAATTCGGTGCATCATCGACATCATTCATGCTTCATGGCTGCCGCATATATTGCATGAATCCGGTACATTTTTCCTCCACTAGACATTTTGTAACAGTGTTACAAGTGTTACAAATGATTTAAAGTCCCAGTAGAAAACCACAGCATATTTTATTCCTACCGTCTCAGTGTAGCGACATGTTACAATGTGTTACAAGTGTTACATTAGTTCTGAGATACCAGAGAGACCGCTCGTAGACGGGTGTTACAAGTGTTACAAATGTTACAAATGATTTTGTGTTACAAATGTTACAAATGATTTAAAGTCCCAGTAGAAAACCGCAGCCTATTTTTTTCTACCGTGTTCAGTGTAGCGACATGTTACAATGTGTTACAAGTGTTACATTATTTCTGAGATACCAAAGAGACCGCTCGTAGATGGGTGTTACAAATGTTACAAATGATTTAAAGTGCCAGTAGAAAACCGCAGCCTATTTTTTTCTACCGTGTTCAGTGTAGCGACATGTTACAATGTGTTACAAGTGTTACATTATTTCTGAGATACCAGAGAGACCGCTCGTAGACGGGTGTTACAAGTGTTACAAATGTTACAAATGATTTCAAGTCCCAGTAGAAAACCGCAGCCTATTGTTTTCTACCGTGTTCAGTGTAGCGACATGTTACAATGTGTTACAAGTGTTACATTATTTCTGAGATACCAGAGAGACCGCTCATAGACGGGTGTTACAAGTGTTACAAATGTTACAAATGATTTAAAGTCCCAGTAGAAAACCGCCTATTTTTTTCTACCGTGTTCAGTGTAGCGACATGTTACAATGTGTTACAAGTGTTACATTATTTCTGAGATACCAGAGAGACCGCTCGTAGACGGGTGTTACAAGTGTTACAAATGTTACAAATGATTTAAAGTCCCAGTAGAAAACCGCAGCATATTTTATTCCTACCGTCTAGGGTAGCGACACGTTAGAAAGCGTTACAAGTGTTACAATATTTTCTGAGATACCAGAGAGACCGCTCGTAGATGCGTGTTACAAATGTTACAACTGATTAAAAGTCCCAGTAGAAAACCGCAGCCTATTTTATTTCTACCGTCTCAGTGTAGCGAAATGTTACAAAGCGTTACAAGTGTTACATTATTAGCTCAGATTTGTTAGATATCGATTTTAGTAATCTATTATTTTTCATTATCGGGAATTCTTACTGGCCCAGTACGTAGTCAATTATTACCACTTGATTATAGAGTTATCCATCCTTGTCTGTTTGAATAGAATTTTGGCGTAAAATCTCGAGCATGTTACCAAATTGACGGCAGTTATAAGTACTCATCTCGAGAACATAAGAATTTTCAAAAATCAATATCTAATAACTCTGAGCTTTGTTTGATGGGTTCCTCGACTCGAATCAAATATTTTTTACCCCCAAAGCCAAAGAAATAGTAATATAGGACCCTCTGATCGGATTGTTGTTGTTGGAATCTGTTGAGATGGGGACCCTCTTTACGGGTTGAGTACCTTTAAATCATTTGTAACATTTATTATCTCTGGTATCTCAGAAATCATATGAAGTAAGATGCCCAGAATATGCATTTTGTAACACTTGTAACATTTGTAACGGTGTTACAAAATGCCTAGTGGAGGAAAAATGTACCGGTTTCATGCAGTATCTAGGCTGCCGGACTACTTCTAGTTGGTGGACCCAACTATTCAAACAGAGCTAGACGCTCTCGAATATGGAGCTATGCTCTGATAATAAAAGTCAGATTTGCGGACTAGACTACTTCAAGTTCAAGTACTTGAACTTGAAGTTGAACTGAAGTACTTCGGTCTTCGTTGAATTTAATTTACAAAATAGAAAGCTGAACATACCAAAATAAGTGCAAGGCTTTTTATTGTCTTCGTAATATGATATAACGTTCGGAGAAGAGTATGATCGCACAAGAACACTCAGCAACGTAGTTAAAATCAACCAAATAGGTAACGACCCAGAGGCCATGTTTACATCGATTTATCGATGGCGGAAGTAAGTTTGGGTAGTTTAAAAGGATGGTCACTAAAAAGTGTACTCCGTCCCCGACACCGACTCGGAGAAAATGTGTACTCGGAAGATATATGTTGCATATCTTTTCTACTTTATGGAAAAACAAAATTCTTTTGCTAAATTATATGCTACTATGCCAATTTATTCAATATGTGATAAAAAATTTACCGAAAAAATTACTAACATACTTTTTAACGGTTACGTAGCGTTTTTCCGAAGACCCATAACTCCGAAGGTCCGATTCTCCGAAGGTCAGATTCTCCGACGCCCCGATTCTCCGAAAGCCCATAACTCCGAAGTCCCGATTCTCCGAAATCCCATAACTCCGAAGACCCATAACTCCGAAAGCCCATAACTCCGAAGGCCTATAACTCCGAACGCCCATAACTCCGAAGGTCTATAACTCCGAAGGGCCGATTCTCCGAAGGTCCGATTCTCCGAAGATCATGTTTTATCGCTTATTAAATAGTGTACAGTCCAGTGGCGGGGTCAATGGGGCCCTAGGGAAGACCGCCCCCAAAAAACATGTCAAATGTCATGTAAACGTCAGGAAATCCCTCCTAGGCATTCAAATATTCACAGTGTACCTGCCCAGGGGAGCCCCCGGACCAACGACTTCCCCGTTCACCCCTGTACATTTTACTCTGGCATCTCATGGGCCAACGTAACGTTATGGTATCTGGTGTATAGTCAGTGGCGGGCCAGGATTCCCATTTAGGTGGGGGCAGTAGGAAAAATTTGAATATTTTGATGCCCCATGAACGATTTGCGGGCGTTTACATGACATTGGACATGTTTTGGTAGGGGCCCATATTGTCTGAAATAGCAAGTAGAGGTTTAATTGGGGCAGTGGGAATTTTGGGACCCCTTGGCTTCGCCACTGGACTGTTCACTATTTAGTAAACGATAATACCCCGATAAAACAAAATCTTCGGAGAATCGGACCTTCGGAGAATCGGACCTTCGGAGTTATGGGCCGTCGGAGAATCGGGCCTTCTGAGTTATAGGTCTTCGGAGATATAGGTCTTCGGAGAATCGGCCCGTCGGAGTTATGGGCTTTCGGAGAATCGGATCTTCGGAGTTATGGGCCGTCGGAGAATCGGGTCTTCGGAGTTGTGGGCCGTCGGAGAATCGGGTCTTCGGAGTTGTGGGCCTTCGTAGTAATAGGTCTTCGGAAAACCGGTCTGACACCCTTTTTAACAGCATTTTTACTTCGAAAACACACTAAAAAGTGTACTCCAAGAAAAAGTGTACCCGAGCTAAATCTTGAATTTCACGCTTCACTATCCACTTCACAAACATTAAATGTTGTACAATACTTTTAACAGGTTGTAGAAATATATTGGTGATATGAATTAATTATTTTATGCAGTGAAACATATTCAATTCTCACATTTGTCGTGGTGTCAAAAAATGTCATATACTCCGGCCCGACGCCGACTCGGGGGAAATTGTATAGGGGGCCTACTCGGAAGATATATGATATAATTGTATCACTATTATACGAATAATTTATTATTTCAACGAACTATAAGTCAGCGAAGTCATAGTTATACCAATGTTAACTTCATTCAAACATTACAAATTATTCTTCTATTATAATAAATTTTACATCCAAATTACATTAAAAAGTGTACTCCGACGTAATCTATCACGCATAAGGTTTGCTTTCGTATTCTCTTATACTTCCGTCACCACAGCTCGAAGTGGAATATGATCAATATTGTTATGCATGATTGTTTACCCACTAAAACACATTATGAAGGCCCTATGTGACAAGTTTGATATGTCGTAATTCGCCCTGTCGATTGTGGTATATTTGCCTTAGCTTTTCTGTTTGAATTTTGTACTACACAAACAACAGGTAACACCTTGATAAATCCAAACTGCACCAACACCTTGTAGAGTGTTTAGAACACAAACGATTATCCATGTTTCCTTCACGAAAGAAGCAGTTGAAACTCAATAAGAAACATGTTTTAACATATGACTTAGAATTGGACTGTGGTGTATGCCGTTTGCCTAATATATTCGATGACATAGTAGAATGTTCTGCAGAAGAATGTGATACATGTGTTCACCATATATGTACAAGTGATCCAAATAATTATAAATGCAAGAGCTGTTCCGTTTGAATTAAATGATAACTTAGCCTTATTGCTATGATGTATGGTATAATGACATGATGAATCATACACACGTGACTGCATGGTTCTATTGACGTGTAGTCACAGACTATATAGTGTAATTATACTGACTCACCTCAGATCGAGTCACCATTAGTGACCCGCGCTGAACGTGCACGGACATCCTTGGTAAAAAATATCGGAAAACAAGCAAGACATCAGTAAGAATATGATCATGTCATTATAAATGATAAGCCTGTATATATTATTAAAAAGGGGAGTTCAAAATGAACCAAAAGACACTGAATTAAAAACCCCGACGTTGGCCGCAGACGTCGGAGTACACTTTTTAATGTAATTTGGATGTCAAGTTTATTATAATAGAAGAATAATTTGTAATGTTTGAATGAAGTTAACATTGGTATAACTATGACTTCGCTGACTTATAGTTCGTTGAAATAATAAATTATTCGTATAATACTGTAGTGATGCGGACCGGACCGCTTTGGACCGGTCCGGTCCGCGGTCCAGGGGTGGACCGCGGTCAGGTCCGGACCGGGTGTCACTGGACCGGACCGCTTTTTGCCGCCGGTCCGGTACTCTCTGGTCCGGTCCACTATTTTACTTCAGTTATAATAAACTATCGCGAATATTATTGCGTATTTGCCGTCATACCAATTAGCAACGATGTATTGACGCATTCAAGTGGTTAATATCTATTAAACGTTTGATGCCACGCAAACAATGTATCTATATATGTACTTTGTACATGTCACTTTCCTTATGAAAGTGCCAGTGTGGGCGGCCGCCTACTTTGATGTCGCCGATTACCGGCCGCCTGCTTTGATGTCGCAAAATGTTAAGCATTCTGAAAACATTTTCAAAATATAAAAATTGCTTGTTTCGTTCTAAATTGTTTTTAATAACTACTATCCTACACTGGCCAACACTTTGTAGCACCCTATCAATGCGACAAACATGCAACTGAATGAGTATGGAACTATTTGTCATAAACATTGTAACATGGCATCAACTAATCAATTTGGATGGATATCGAATCGAGTATTCTATTGTTTTTCACAGTTATAATTATCGAAGAAACATGCAAACCACATTACATAGTACATATACAAGACAGTCACATTAATCGAATAGTAGTTGTACATAGGTATATATATCTTTATTTCCTCCATCTAGGAGAGTATGTTTAAAAAAATAATTTATAACAATAATACAGAGAAGACAATAGATAATAATAGTATAGTTATTTCGTTTAAATTTCAAATTAATGAAAATAAGTATATGATACGAATCATGAAAACGAATAGTTGAGTGTCATTTAGTTTGGTTATAACACATTATGACCCTAGCTATATATCTGTCCAATACATTTAATTAGTGCATGTACTAGAAATACTATTATCGTGCACCGTTCCCAGTATATCCCATCAGAGACAGACAATGATGCATACAATATGGACTCATTGCAATGCACTGAACTCAGTAACCTTATACACTCTTAGAAAAAATTGGAACCCAATGGTTCTTCATTGGTTCCCCACTTGTCCTCCAGGCGGAACCAAATGAAGAACCAACTGGTTCTTCAGGGGACCTAGAACCATTTGGTTCTTCAGATTTGGGTTTATCGGGAACCAAACCAAGAACCATTTGGTTCCTCATTATTGTGACTATTAAGAACCAAATCTAGAACCATTTGGTTCTTCATTATTTATACACCGCAGAACCAGTTGGTTCTCCACGACTGAATATTTGGTTCTTCGTTGATATAATTGGTTCTTCATGTGGAACCATTTGGTTCTTCGGGAATAATAATTTGGTTCTTCAAGAGTAATAATGGTTCCTCACAGAGAAAATTGAAGAACCAAATTTGGTTCTTCAAGTTTGTCCTCCAGGCGGAACCAATAGGTTCTTCACGATTAAAATTTGGTTCTTCGTCCCAAGAACCAAATGGTTCTTCATTGGTTCTCCCTCAAGAACCAATCCCTGGTTCTTCATTGGTTCCAGTTTGGTTCTTCCCCAAGAACCAATTTCCCCTCCTCCCTTCCACGAAGAACCATTGGTTCTTCATTTAGAATAAATTTGGTTCCTTGTTGGATACATGCCCAAGAACCAGTTGGTTCTAGTAACAGAGATTGCATTATCAGCACTGAAAATGCATTTCATTATGTGTACAGGTGAATCAGAAGAAAAATGTTGCATAAAGATAATCATTTATTCATTAAACTTGAAAAATATTCTACATATAGTCAGGTGGAATTTTGGCACAATATGTTTAAGAATTCAGTATTTTAAAGAAACCCAATCCGATCAGATGCTTGTAAGTTATTATTTCTTTGGCTTTGGGTGTAAAAAATATTTGATTCGAGTCGAGGAACCCACCCATCTCAAAGCTCAGATTGATTAGATATCGATGTTTCAAATGTGCTGTTTCTATTGTTTGTGGTCCAATCTTTTCGACGACCATGCGCTAAAAACGGACAAATTGCAGTTGTAAGATGGATAAATCTAAAATCAAGTTGTAACTGTTAACAAGAAAAGAAACAGCACATTTCAAACATCGATATCTAACCAATCTGAGGTTTGATGGATGGCTTCCTCGACCAGAATTGAATATTTTTTTACCCCCGAAGCCAAAGAAATAGTAATTTAGGAGCATCGGATCGGATTGAGTACCTTTAAGGATAGCAGACCATACTTGTAGCTTGTCGATTTATTTGTCACATTAAAATAATTTTTTTAGGACAAACAATTTTTTCAGTGGATCAATAATCTCATTTATGGTTTTGTTTTAAACGTGAATTTTTGAAAGATATTTATAAATTCACCATCATTCTCTTGCCAATTTTGTTGTAAACGCCTCAAAAAAAGAAAGTCCCCCCTAATATATTCGGTAATATTTTATGAGATATTGGATGGATTTTGATGAAAATCTCTGAATGACTTGAGGTACCAGAGACATCAAGTGTGATATAAGCACTATGCGGTGAGGTGACATATGGCTGAGTGAGCATGAATTGAATGGAAAAGGGTCACTTTTAAAAAGTTGCTGTGCTGTTGTCCCCCCATTTCTCGCACGGGCTTGAAACATCCTTATATGTTGGTACCTCAATGCCTATATGGTTTACTGAAAAAGGGCTTCAAATAGACTGATTCCAATAACTTTGTGTCGTCCACAGCATGTAACTGCATTACTGCAAGGTGTCTTTCCAAATTAATGTGGTTAGCCTGAATGGCCTGGGCATGCAGTGGGCACATTGGGTCCCGAAGATAACACGCATGTTATTGTGGATAAGTGTCACTTTTGGACCACATTTACAGCCAGTAGCAACTTGAGTGAACAATGGAACACTGGAGTGATTGTTCACTCTACGTCAAGTGTTTTGCAGCTTTTGAAAAGCACCACTCTTCCAATCAATTTGTGCTCAGTCGGCCATAACATAACCCACAAGACCTTGTCTCGTACACTGTGCAGGCTCTGAACCAGATACCACAAAACAATTGAATGATGTTTCGTCAAAATCCATCTCATATTTCATAACATATTAACAAATATATTAGGGGGAACTTACTTTTTTTGAGGTGTTTAGAACCCCAAATGTCATGTTGAAATTTTTTTTATTTATCTATTTGCGATAAATCATGAGTTTGGTGACCAACTGAATTACCATTTGATGTTAAATGGGATATTAATGAGAATTTCTCAGGCCTCAAAATAATGTGTTGGACATTTTGAAGAATGAGGTCACCAGATGGTGAGTTTAGTGATGGTACCCCTCATGGTGGGCTAGCATCACCAAATTCATCCAATGGGAGTCATTCTGTTTAGGAATTGATCAGATATGAGGTCCTCAGAGGGTAAATTTGGTGATGCTAGCCTGCTATGTGGGTTCCATCACTAAATGCACCCTTTAGGGACTTCATTCTGCAAATGACCGGCACCTTATTTAGCTGCCTGGAAATACTTCAGACTAGTACCATTTAAATTTTCTCTGGGAGTAGTCAGAATCATCTTGATGCATATTTTCTGGACGTTTTAGAAATATGCGACACGTGTTGACTTCATCATACGATTTCCTGGTTCTTTCCAATAATATTAATAAATTATTACCCGTTTCAACAACGCCAAACAGTTGTTAGAAAATGAACACAAACCACAATAGAAGTGCAACTACTGATGCAAAATGTCCATTCAGAAAGTCAACAGATGATATGTACAAATTAAACCAGATCTAATTATTTGGGAACTTGACATTCGTGTACACAGATTTGAGTGTATATGGTTCCGGAAGATGCCACTCCAAATGAATCCATTTGTTGTTTTCCTCGATAGTTCAGACTTCTCGCAAGAGACTAATAAACAAACGCATGCCTCATGTGCGCGAAAACCAGAACATACACATAGCTTGTTCTGATTAGTCCCAGAAAAAAAATTTAGGTGGAATATATCAATAGCTCAATTGAATCTTGATATTTCACGTTGCAACATATAAATAGTCGTGTCATATATCACAAAGACCATAGATACAAATCACGAATATGTCAATAGTGCGAATTAGCTTATTGAACCACCCAGTTGCACCAAATAGTGAGATTTGAGAAAACATTAAAGGTACTCAATCCGATAAAACTCCTCTCAATTACTATTTCAATGGCTTCGGGGGTCAAAAATATTTGATTCGAGTCGAGGAAGTCACCCATCAAAGCTCAGATTTGTTAGATATCGATTTTAGAAATATATTATTTTTCATTATCGGGAATACTTTCTGGCCCAGAACTCAGTCAAAATTGCGTTATTATTACCACTTGATTTTAGAGTTATCCATCCTTGTCTGTTTGAATAGATTTTGGTGTACACATCCCGAGCAGATTACGGCAGTTGAAGGCAATTATTAGTACTCATCTCGAGTAAATAACAAATTTCAAAAATCAATATCTAATAACTCTGATCTTTGTTTGATGGGTTCCTCGACTCGAATCAACTATTTTTTACCCCCAAAGCCAAAGAAATAGTAATATAGGACCCTCTGATCGGATTGTTGTTGTTGGAATCTGTTGAGATGGGGACCCTCTGTTCGGATTGAGTACCTTTAAACTTTTGTATTTGTATGACAACTGGTAAGATATTCTGAAGTCGCTCCCATCCGACGCCCTCAGCATCCATATTCCTTGACGTTTTAATAGAAAGAATGGGACTTTATCTGACTATTCTGGTAACAATGCTGGTCCACAGTTTCATAGCTGACATGCTCAGAGCTGGGAATGTAAAAGTGTTTCTCATCCTTATTTTGAAGGTCACATTGTCGTTCATTCTTATTTTGAATATCAGAGTTCTCTGTTAACATGGTTTCATCTGACCTCTCTGCATTTAGATTCCAACTACATTCCTATGTGAATCTTCAGAATGAAATTGTCTACTAAATATATTTTCGTCAATCATCTCGAATGGACACACATCACATTTGAAGACAGCTCCGCTAGATGGGCGATATCTTTCCAAAATGACATCTCGATGAAACAGATCGCCGGCACACATAGTCTCAAAAGTTACGTAATTTGACACGGTTCTTGTCTATATGCAGCAACAGACCTGACACGTTGGACATCTACAAATAAAAAATAATATCTCATTAAAGGACTCAGGGCATTAAACGTAAATGGCTCATTCGAACTGCCAAAACTATTGATGCACCGGCTTCATATGCTCTGAAAAACACTTTGCCAAAGTCACAGCCATTTCTCAGCCATTTTCAACTTTCTCCAGAAGTAAGATAAACGCTCTTTATTGCTACCATATCAGGAGTACCATGGAACGTTCTTTTTTGTTCCATTTCTTGTAAATGGCTGTTTTGTGTTTGGGACCCTAACACGATATTCACAGACTCACAGTTGTATTTTTCATTACTTCAATGCGTCTTTTTGGGTTACAAAATGTTCGTAGAAAGGTAGTTAAGATATTTATCGAACTATTTCGATACTTGGACAAATTCTGAAGCTAATAATATTATTTCTATCATGGAGCACAAACCGGGCTGTGGCTTCAATATCCCTGCCATGATGGGATCGGCACAGCAGATGCAGAATTAAAGATCATGTGACAGGAATTCTCTTATATATGCGAGTCTCCCATAGGCAGCCTCGCACATACCAGAGAATGCACTGGCTTATAGTCATGGTAAATATTGTTAGGATCATGCATTCTCTTAATAAGCATCTCATATGAGAGACTCACATATATAAGAGAATGCATTGGCACACATGTTTTTCGCAAAATTTTAGGAAGCTCCAGCCAAGGAAGGGTTAATAAAAGGCCACAAGTTCCCAAATAAGGTGGCTTTGTTTGACAATGTATTTTCGTGTGATTAATCCACATAGTAAATTTTAAAGGTATCGGATAATCATAATTTGAGTTAACATCCAGACAACAAAATAATCATCAAATTCTAATTCGAAAAGGGACATAACTCCACCAGAAATGCTTGGATGGATCCAAATCTTCCATGTGCTAAGTTTCATCAAATTGTGTTACTGACTACTGTTAAAGTTATCATGCGGACAACAGATGATGGCAAGACATGGATGCATACCACGCAGACACACGGGCACCGCTCATTTCTATATTATATAATTATTATTCTATGTCAATCAGCAATTAGGGCCTACATGTAAAACTTTGTTGTTATTATAAATAATTCTCCAATAATCAGATTTTGCATATAAAAACTATTGCTATATGCTACTTCTAGATTACTGATAACATTCCTATCAGTCTAATAAAAGACCTCTCCAGTTGAACTTATTATCTTAATATTTCCTGAGAGAACTACATGTACTCGTCAATGATTATTTAGTACAGAAAGGGTTAATGACTTTATATTCGCTGGCGAGCAAGCTTGCAATATTGTGTATGTCATTTGCAGAATGAGGTCCCCAGATCATGAATTTAGTGACACTATCCTGCCCAGCAGGCTAGCATCACCAAATTCAAATTCACAATCTGAGAACTTCATTCAGCTTATAAGCCTCAACTGCTATGGGAGACCTAGGATCCCATTGACGTTCCCCAGTTGAAGTTGGTGATGTTCACCCATTAGTTACTTTGATCATGCATTTTATCTTCTGCAAATTAGGGGATATAGAAATTTATAAGAAGGAAAAAAGTAACTAAAATCAATGTCAATTTGAGACTACAGATATTTCCCAGATGAGGCCTAAGCAGAATGATAATACTATCGGTGCTGATATGTCGATGAATTACTGCTCTGAGGCCAGTCAGAGTGCTTGGTGATAAGTTTATGCCTTGATTTTTGGTTTCACTTAAGTTCAGTTTAGCATAGACATTTGGTTCTTCATTTGGTTCTTCAAAACGCGTGAGTCAGTGTTCTAGAGAGCGCGAAGAACCAAATCCCCATAATATCGGTTCTTGGCGACGTGAAGAACTGTAGAGAACGCCCTCTAAAGTGGTAATAATAGTCAACACCGTAAATTAAGTGACATAGATCTACAATCTGAAAGCTTTCAAGTTTACTTTAATTAGGTCTGATTTAAATTCAACTGAGATTAATTTACAAAACATCCGACATCCTAAATATAAATTAAGATAACTAATATAATCACCTTCAAAAGTAGCAACACGTGCTGTCGTCTGGCACTCGGTCAACCATTGCTCCACATCGCCAGCACTCCACATGGCCGGTTCATTTGTCGATTCTGTCGGATTTTGTTCCATCGCCTCCAGGGAATATTCCCTGATCGCCTCTCACAAAAATCAGCGATCGAAAATGGCGGTTCTGAAAACTCAAAACGAGGTCGTAGTTCTGTTCCATTTGGGCGACACGCATTTATTACGAACCGCAACTCATGTTATACAAAGTTGGTTCTTCGTTTGGTTCTTCAAAACGCGCGAGTCAATGTTCGGTTCTAGAGAGCGCGAAGAACCAAATCCCCATAATATCGGTTCTTGAAGGCGTGAAGAACCGTAGGGTTCTTGACTGTTCTTAGAGTGTAGGTTGTACTATACAGAGTAAAACTTTGAGAAAACAGAGAATTCATTAACATATAGCCTATTATAGGTGGACCGGACCGTTTTGGACCGGTCCAGGCATGTGTACCGGACCGGAATGGCCTGGACCGGACTGGACCGTCTTGGCAGTGGACCGGACCACCCAAGGTGGTCCGGTCCGGTCCGCATCACCATATAATAGTGATACAATTATATCATATATCTTCCGAGTACACAATTTCCCCCGAGTCGGCGTCGGGCCGGAGTATGACATTTTTGACACCACGACAAATGTGAGAATTGAATATGTTTCACTGCATAAAATAATTAATTCATATCACCAATATATTTCTACAACATGTTAAAAGTATTGTACAACATTTAATGTTTGTGAAGTGGATAGTGAAGCGTGAAATTCAAGATTTAGCTCGGGTACACTTTTTCTTGGAGTACACGTTTTAGTGTGTTTTCGAAGTAAAAATGCTATTAAAAAGTATGTTAGTAATTTTTTCGGTAATTTTTTTATCACATATTGAATAAATTGGCATAGTAGCATATAATTTAGCAAAAGAAATTTGTTTTTCCATAAAGTAGAAAAGATATGCAACATATATCTTCCGAGTACACATTTTCTCAGAGTCGGGGCCGGGGCCGGAGTACACATTTTAGTGACCATCGTAAAATTGGAGACGGACCATCACACTATCTGTTAAACGGTAAACAGTGAATTTCGCCGTGCGACGGTAACGTGATATATTCTTCGATATATCGGCCGCCCCACGCAATTTAAAAAAAAATTCCGCAAATTGTTACTCAGTTCAGGGGGGGGGGGGGGAGTGGCCGAAAAAATATTACAGGATACAAGGACCGGGTGGGTGGGTGTCCCCGAGCCCGGAATGCAGATTTTTTTCTGATATCATGCAATTTTTTTCCAAAATCATTTCTAAGACAAATTACAGCTTCAAAATGAATTGAAACAATCAGATTCATATATTATTGCATGCTATAGCCTTATACAAGTGAGAGGGACTCTATATTTAAATGTTTTGTCCACAATTTCTCCCTTTAACACTTGAAACCATGGGGTGGGTACGGTTTTGGTCAGTCGAGGAAAAAAATTGCAATGAAAAAAATTCATTCTCATCTTTTCTCATAGTTTATCATGGCTTTTAAAACTTATTATACATAGAGGATACCTGCGTGTTTTGAGTGAATACCGGAAGTATCTCATGAGTGGTCACAGTGAGATACTGCCAGAAGGCCACGAGTGATATGATTCTGGACAGTATGTCACTGTGACCACGAATGAGGTAATTCCGGTATTCACTCAAAACATGAAGGTTTTCTTTTTATTATATGCGCTATTTACTAAAATAGATCGAGGAATTAATTCAAAATCGAACTGATTCCGATTTTATATAAAGATAGATAAATACCAACACCCCGTCCGATCTATGGACGGACATTCCGAACCATGTATAGCACTCCACACTGCCAATTTTTTAAGTGTTTCGACCATTTTGTTACACCATGTTTACGAACTGGTGATTTGCGCAATAATAACGTGTTGTTCACTGATTGGAGCATTAAAAGGCTGACCCCTCCCGTACCCCCCCCCCCTTCGGCACCTCCTGCTGAGATACTACTCGCCTCCACATTTTGTAGGAGAGCTACTCGCCACTCGCCTAGAATGATTTTAAGGGGAACTCCTCATTGCTCACCAGTGATTTCCCACATGGAGATGACTGGAACTGTGTTTATTTAATCAAATTGATGGTGTTTTTACTTTACACATACAGTACATATTTTAACCTATTGCTAATAAGGGACACAACTATCCTGTTAAAGTGGGTATTTTACCTTTATAACCATAAATATTTGGGTTTTTAAAGGTTTTGTCACTGGTTTTGTTGGCATATTTTTCAGCCATGTGCTTTGTTTGTTTTTTTGTGGGTGTACTTGATCAGCGTTCTCTCAGTTCCGGTGCAGACACAATGAGAGACCCGTACCCTGACAACAACACATTATTTAGTAGAATTTACAAGATTTTCATCAATTTTGGGGGTGGGTGTCCCAGACCTGAGTGGAGAAAACTTACGGTCCCGGGTGGGTGTCCCAGACCTGGGTGGAAAAAACTTACGCTCCCGGTGTGGTGGGTCCCCAAAACTGAAAAACACAAAATTTCCACCTTGTATCCGTAATCCCCCTGACCCCCCGATCAGTTGCGCATTCCATTCCATTTCGCAGTCTGTCGTTTGTTCTAGAGTTCCGGGAACCCGTACATTAATTCCATCCGCGCCCCGTTATATTTTTGCATTTTCCAAAATGGCCGCCACCATGAAGAAACTTCGATCTCAGTTTTCGTTCAAAAAATACTTTAAATATGTTACAAACCCACATTATTCGTTGTTTGCAATGACCCTGCTACTGATAGCTGAGTTAATAGTAAACATTCTTGTAATAAGAAGGATAAAATGTATGTCCTAATTTGTATTAAGTCCACATATCGCCACATATCGTCCTGTAAAAGCCAGCTTTGGTCACTACGACACTAGGACGTAACAACTACAGATACAGAAAGTCCAATTCAAATTTAGAAATGTTCAGGCTCAGGTCACAGGGAACTTGTAGCAAAAACATATTGAAATATATACCTTATACATACCACAGGAGAAGGCACTAAGTTCGGTACGCCGTCAATGTTGATTTTCTGACTCACTGCACCGATTTTGGTCGGATAAACGGTATTGTCGCGTATATCAGGTCTGGGTCAACCTGAAATAGGGCTACTAATGTACTATAACTAGCATAGCCAGAAGTGGCTATTATTGCCAGATCTGGCTTCTGGAAAATCGTCTGCGATGAGTAAATTTGAGTTTATGATACTAAAACGAATTTTCCGGTTGTCAAACACATCGCCATCCGCTTTGGCACATTTGAAAACACATCTGTGTAGATAATTAGTGATTCGCAGAGGTAAGCTTTTTATCGGAAAAGTAAGATAAAAGTTTGCAAAACTAATTAAAGATTGTACCATGTGAAATTACATTGGAAATCTTCATTTATTATTTAAAAAAGCAAGAGCTGGCGCACCGAAATGTCCTCATAATTCGCCATTTTGTCCAAGTTAACCCACCTGACTGCATCGACCAATCAAATGTAGGTTATATTCTTTTAATCGGTGTTTTAAAATATATTCTAGTCTGTTAAAAAGTCCATGGCGGGGCGATTCAGTCTGCGTTGCTAATTTTTCTACGACGAGCTAGGTCAAACTATTTGATGAACTATGGAGCAATATAGTTAATCATTGCTCTGAAGTGGTTTATATCGGTGCCTACAGTCATTTATTTTCATCAGGCCGGTCGGAAACCGGATCGGGGGTAACATTTCATTCAGAAATTGGAAAATACTGATTTTGGCCATGTCTGAAAATATGAACCGTTACCAATCAAATTCACATGGAAGCAAAAACAAACGCTTCCTGAGCCAGAAAAACGTCAATTAGTTGCGTACAATGCCTTATCCACGCACCGACTGACCGACTGGGACTGATGGCTGAGATGTAGCCAGATTTAATACATGTCAGTATTTCCGTCGTAACAGTGGAGAAATTCAGAAAGTTGTACCAAGGAAACATAGACTAAACAATGCCCAACTTTGTCATTGTCTATATCCGTATATTTTAGCAACGCAGACTGAATCGCCCCGTCATGGACTTTTTAACAGACTAGAATATATTTTAAAACACCGATTAAAAGTATATAACCTACATTTGATTGGTCGATGCAGTCAGGTGGGTTAACTTGGACAAAATGGCGAATTATGAGGACATTTCGGTGCACCAGCTCTTGCTTTTTTAAAGAATAAATGAAGATTTCCAATGTAATTTCACATGGTACAATCTTTAATTAGTTTTGCAAACTTTTATCTTACTTTTCCGATAAAAAGCTTACCTCTGCGAATCACTAATTATCTACACAGATGTGTTTTCAAATGTGCCAAAGCGGATGGCGATGTGTTTGACAACCGGAAAATTCGTTTTAGTATCATAAACTCAAATTTACTCATCGCAAACGATTTTCCAGTAGCCAGATCTGGCAATAATAGCCACTTCTGGCTATAGTAGCCCCATTTCAGGTTGACCCAGACCTGTATATTGCTACTTCCAAAAGTGATATAAACCCTCCTTACCATGTAAAGTGCTGTAGAATGCCGATATAAACCTGTTTTATACGTTCAAGTGTTAGAAATCTTTCTAATCTAAGCATAAACATGGGACGATTCACCATTAATAGTGGCAACATAATGCCCTCTTTCTGATTGGTCGATATTCACGTGGCTTTGTTTACGAAAAGACGGTCCGAAAAAAAAATATTGTGCATATCGACCAATGTGAAAGAGTCACATTTGATAATACCGTGTGCGTAACGTAACTATCACAAGTATAACGTACTCTGATAACAACTTATCGCCAATGTCATGCTTAAGACATTTTAAACATCATTTCGGCTTGTTTTATTTATTTTTATGCAAAGGAATAACAAATGGGCTAATAAATATATGTAACGACAAATAGAATCAAATTGGTCATTTTCTTGGTACAGGCAAGCAAGGTACGAAAACTGGTGAAATTTGAGTATGAACGTTGGAGTGTTCCCCTATCGTATTCCGATAATCACCAACCGTGGAGTGCATGTTAATGATTTGATTTGAAGCAATTTTCTCACTTCAAAGTACCGTATACAAAAGTTGTTTTTAGACATTCCACTGCATTTGACAGTGTAAGGAGGTTTTTATTCACTTTTGAAAGAAGAAAAACAAGTGACAATGCCGTTTACGCGGCCATAATCGGTTCAGTGAGTCAGAAATACAACAAAATTTTGGGAAATCGGAAACCGAACATTGTCTAGCCTTGTCTTATATATATATATTATGTAAACAATGTTTTCTACAAAGTACCTGTGGTTCAGGTTTGGGAAATGTGAAAATTCGGCTACAATAGTACACTAGCAGAAATCAGCTACCCTTGCTGAATTCAGCTATATATTATACTCTCCAACCGGCTAGTGTTATGCAGTGCGGCAAAAATGCTAAAATTTGCATCAAAATTAGGTCACAGACACATGTCATGATCCCAGTCTTAGATGAGAGAATCTGGCATCATTACTCTTACAATAGAATACAAAGACAGTGCTGCTGCTTCTCACAATACCATATAGAGTGTTTCAGACATTGCCCTGAAATAACATACTATCGCATATGTACATCATAAGTGTTGGGATTATTTTCTTTTAAAATGAACCTTTAAACAGGTCAGGCACATCCTAAATTCCACTGTTATAGTGGTACGGTATATGATAATAACATATTCATGCTTCCTTTATTTGCGTTGGTAATAGAAGACGACGCAAACCAGTGCACAGCCAAATTTCACTCTTAACAATATCGCAGTGAATGAACAGTCTTCGGACAAAATTTGTTGTGCAATTTTTTGCGCCAGCTTTGTTATTCAATAATATTACTAATATATATGCCTTTCTAAATGGCAATAACAGGATGACTCAATCGCTCCTTCATAACAAATTTAAACTAATTGAATGCCAATTGAGTTACTTATTGTGTGCCATCATGATGGCATCATGATTAGTCATTCTCCTGGACAAAATATATGTATGTTACAGTTTGTTACTGGATTAGACTAGTGCGACACTGATTTTGAATAATTTGTGTGAAATATGATTTTGGATTATCCCTCTTTTATCAAATTCACAAAACGGTAATGGTCATATACCACTATAACAGTGTTTCCGCTATAGCGGCAGGGGATCCCTTTTTAGGCCCCATTCCCCCAGCCAATTTTTCCCCTTCTGTCATACCACAGGACATATTCCATATGTATACAGGTACATTTATACAGATGTTTACTTCTCAATTTCGTTGGGACAATAGGCCT
Source organism: Siphonodentalium dalli (assembly GCA_032622095.1). Lineage (NCBI taxonomy): Eukaryota > Metazoa > Mollusca > Scaphopoda > Gadilida > Siphonodentaliidae > Siphonodentalium > Siphonodentalium dalli. Next base: position 124,789,816 of record CP136064.1, read on the forward strand.
ACTAAGAAATTTAAATAGTTGACAACTTTATTTGATTTCTAGCAAGAATACACACTCGGACCGATCTCTAACACGAACGGAGGAAGTTATCAAAGCCGACATCGCTAGAACACATGCTTTGGAGTCCGCTGGTTATGTTGCTGTGGTTAGGTTATGAAAAATGACCGCCGATAATTTAATCATGTTATATTCCGGTACGTTATGCATCCGAACTTTCTGCCGAGTCTTGAATAGTGGTCGTTTAACTTCAACGGGTGTGTTTCCGTATACAGCAATTAATTTTTATCTAATAAATTATCTATAGGCCTACTAAGAAATTTAAATAGTTGACAACTTTATTTGATTTCTAGCAAGAATACACACTCGGTCCGATCTCTAACACGAACGGAGGAAGTGATCAAAGCCGACATCGCTAGAACACATGCTTTGGAGTCCGCTGGTTATGTTGCTGTGGTTAGGTTATGAAAAATGACCGCCGATAATTTAATCATGTTATATTCCGGTACGTTATGCATCCGAACTTTCTGCCGAGTCTTGAATAGTGGTCGTTTAACTTCAACGGGTGTGTTTCCGTATACAGCAATTAATTTTTATCTAATAAATTATCTATGTTTTAAATTTATTGCGGTTGATAGCATAGTAACTTAGGTAGAAAATGGATGCCAAACGATCAGCAAATCTACTCTCTGTTTCTTCTATTGGCCGATGCAACAAAAGTAGGTCCACAGTCCACTAGTGTTTCCACGACATTTAAAACATTGACTGCATTTTTCCCCTCGGCAGATACAGGATCCGTTCCTCAAAACCTAGCGCCCATACAGAAATTTCTCATGAGAAGTTGTTAGAATCTTATAAGAATCTCATGAGAAGCATATTAGAAAGATATGCAAAGCAGAGAAATCTAACATGAACCTTGTGAGAAGATGTTAGAAATCAATTTTCTAACCAAGGGTCTTATGTGAGAAAAATTTATCACGTGAGAAATATGAGATCTCGTAAGAAATGCAGACTTAGAAATATTTCCACTGAACCGATAGTATATTTTTCTAAGTTGCAAATTCTAATTTGAGTTCTCATGAGAAAAATTATCATCCTTCAAGTAAGTTTAAAAAAAAATTCGGGGTTAATAAATTTTCACTTGATTTCTTATGAGGAATGCAGACTTTGAAATTTTTTCACAAAAACTTATTGGATATTTTCAAAGTCAGAAATTCTCACATTAGATCTCATAAGAAATACAGACTTTAAATTGTGTGGTCTCCAATTCCAGAATAGTAAGCTAAGTGTGATTTTCTTACATGAGAATATGCTAGAAATAGGGTAGATATTTTTAAGTCAGATTTCAATGGTGGGTAAAATGATTTAATCTAGAACATGTGGTCTTGAGAAATCTGATCTGGTGTATGCTGGAGAATTCAAAATATAAAATGCGCCAAAACAGTTACTGGAGTTAACCTGTACATGTCAGTTGCTGTGCATGATTTAGACTGTAAATTATCTTTATATCTGTGCTAGAAGCTTAAGTTGTGTTATATTCACGAGAAGGGGAACATGGAGTTATATTTATTGTTTTATTTGTGGATATTCTTTAATGATAAGTTCCACAACATGGAATACACACTATACTAGGTAAGTGTAATATTTATATAAATGGCAGAGGGCTTTAGGCATCATGCATCTGGCATCATGGCAAGATTATATGGCATGTGGTCTCTTGTGTTGCCTTTACTGCAGGTTCTAATATGTAATTTATCAACCAGGTAGACTACATGCAGTATATATATTAAATATTTTAAATTATATTTCTAGAATAAATAATGATGGCCCATATCACATCAAATAAACTTCTGTTATTGTTAATTGATTCTAAGACAGAGTAAATGTTCAAATCTATTTTAACAAAATGAATGAATTTTAGGAAATAAACAATTTATGGCAGTTTTCATTGTTTCATGGAAGTGATTTTTACAGTTATTTGGAATATTCCACGAAGAGCAGTTAACATGTTGCAGTGTACACATGCACACATGTTGAACAGCAATTGAAAAATTGGTTGATAAAATATTAAGAAAAGTTAAGTTGAAGTTTAGTGTGAGATTTGTGTGAGAATACAGATCTGTATTTTTACAATATAGATTCATCGCACACACAAATGCCTCTAAGATCGGGTACCCCAGAAGCAGAAAATGGCAAGGGGGCAAAAGCAGTCCGAAAGCCTGGAAATTCTCAATGACAGTGTTTGTTATTTTATAACCTTAAAAAGATGATAAATGACAGTGTTAAATTGTTAATGATACCAAAATGAATTTGGTAGCACATAGATTTGTTTGAATTAGATAGTCCTTATTTTTAAATATATAGAACAGGAATTTTTCTTATATGCATGAAAAAAGGATTTTTCTCGCGAGAGGAATGATTCTTTCTCACGTGAGAAATGATTCTTTCTCACGTGAGAAATGATTCTTTCTCATGTGAGAAATGATTCTTTCTTACGTGAGAAATGATTCTTTCTTACGTGAGAAATGATTCTTTCTTACGTGAGAAATTTTTTTTTCTCACGTGAGAAAAAATCTTGCTAATTTGCATATTAAAAACCTCACTTGAGAAAAAATTCTTACGAGATCTTGCTAATTTTCATATTAAAAACCTCACGTGAGATTCTAACGTGAGAATCTAACGTGAGATTCTCATGAGAATTATGTTAGGACATTTTGGTAAGGGCGCGGAAAGCCTGACTATAATAGTGGAATACCACTGTCATAGTGGAATTCAGATTGTGCCTGACCTGTTAAGCATCAATTTTGGAGCACAATTTCTGCAAAACACAAATCTATTGGTCCTTGTCAGATGTAAAACTGGAAGTGAGATGGGATTATTGTTACCCATCTCGAGCATTTTAAATTCCATATCACTAACGGTTATTATTACCGCTCTATGGGGCATTCTCTACACATCACTGTTTTACTTGGCATTAAGAGACGGTAACGGTCAACGCATAATGTGAGGTCAACACCGTTACACGTCATGTGAAATGTTGGGCCGATAATGAGCTGTCAACTCATTTCACTAATTTATAACGTTTGACCCTGAAATGGGTAGAAAACATGTTTTTTGAGGTATAAATTATATTTTTCTATTAAATTTTGTTTTCAAGTGACAAAATATCTTTTTCACACATTTGTTAGTTTGATCCGGAAATGGTCAGAATTTTGTTGTTGTTTTTTTTGTTTTTCCCCAAGTGTTCAGGCCTGGATATCTCCCTCCCCCACCCAGCACCTACATGATTGTTTGAGGTGGGGGGAGATGCCCAGGCCTGGATATCTTCCCACCCCCACCCATCATCTACATGATAAAAAATACTCTTATGGTTTTAATGCCTATTTTGCTTTATATAGTCATGAAACGGCGAGAAATTAACTTCTTCTGAGAAAAAGTTGTCCGAGTCAGGGTTTGGGGGGATGTCCAGGCCTGGATATCCCCCCCCCACCTTGCACCTACATGACAAAAATTATACTCTTATGGTTTTATTGCTTATTTTGCTTTATATAGTCATGAAATGATGAGAAATTAACTTCTTCCGAGAAAAAGTTGTTTGAGTCAGAACTTGGGGTGGAGTGGGGGGAGATGTCCAGGCCTGGATATTCCCCCCCCCCCCCCCACCCAGCACCTCCTACCAGACAAAGAATACTCTTCTGGTGTTATTGCCTATTTTGCTTTATTAACTTCTTCTGAGAAATAGTTGTTTGTGTCGGGGTTTGGAGTAGGGGGAAAATGTCCAGGCCTGGATATCTTCCCCCCCACCCAGCACCTACATGAAAAAAATACTCTTATGGTTTTATTGCTTTATATAGTCATGAAACGGCGAGAAATTAACTTCTTCCTGTTTTCCTCGCTGTTTCATGACTAAATAAAGCAAACTAAGCAATAAATCCATAAGATGATTTTTTCATGTAGGTGCTGGGTGGGGGGAAGATATCCAGGCCTGAACATCTCCCCCCACCCCAAAAACATCTCCCCCACCCCAAACCCTGACTCAAACAACTTTTTATTGGAAGAAGTTAATTTCTTGGTGTTTCATGACTATATAAACAAATAAGCAATAAAACCATAAGAATATTTTTTTGTCATGTAGGTGCTGGGTTGGGGGTGGGATATCCTGACCTGGACATCTTCTCCCCCCCCCCCCCCCCCCCCCAACCCCAAACCCTGACTCAAACAACTTTTTCATGCAAGAAGTTAATTTCTTGGCGATTCATGACTATATAAAACAAAATAAGTAATAAAACCATAGGAGGATTTTTTGTTATGTAGGTGCTGGGACATATCCAGGCCTGGACACTTAAAAAAAAAAAAATTGTGCTCGGAAATCTTTGTTTTATAATATTAAAGGTTGAGTTTAAAAGAAAAATAATCCCAGCACATATGATGTACCATCCTCGTTATTTCAGGCCAATGGCTGTATGGTATTGCGAGAAGCGGCAGCGCTTTGTCAGAGTGTAATGATGCCAGATTCTCTCATTTAGGACTGGGATCATAACATTTGTGTTCTAATTTTGATGCAATTTTCAGTATTTTTGCCGCACTGCATAAAACTAGCCAGTTGGAGAGTTTAATATATAGCTGATTTCAGCAAGGGTAGCTGATTTCAGCTATTTTAGCTCATTTTTCACATTTCACAGACCTGATTTTGACAAATTTAAATTAAAATGTTCATAGTATTAGTAATCATACCAGGTATATAACTATCAAATTTTTCGAGAATCAAAACATAGCGGTTCTACAGGGAATCAAGTCTTTTTTACGAGAATCAAAATGAGAATAATCATTCTGATTCTCGTCGGATTTTAAGGCCTGTCATGTGATGGGCTGTGTAACGATGTAAATGTAAACAAACATGTATCATAATCATATTGGGGAAGGTATATGACAAGAGACAACAGTGTTTATGTTTAAACTCCTGTTGAGATTTTAAAATGTTCTTGTTTTTGTGACAATATTAACAACAAAATTACCCATTATTGACAGTATCATTCCTGTGACATTGTGTGTTGCTAATATTTATCGGCAATCACTGCAATAACAAAGAAATATTTAATGCAGTTCAGACATATATCATGAGAACAAAAAGATTCCCATGATTCTATCACCTATACGGACAACGAATTGCTTTGGATTCTGGTCGAGTTATGCGGCATCATGATATTCCCCACTGTTTATGCCTAATTACAAATTGACAAATGCAACCAATTAATATCTGGGCTTGACCCCCTCCCATGGCGCCTGACGCACGAAGAATACTATAGCTGAGCATCATTACTAATACGCAATAAATCAACTCAACTATTGAAAACTACCCCCTCTCCCAGCATCTCATCTATTTTATCTCTCTCTATCTCTCTTTCTCTCTCTCTCGTCCTCTCTATCTCTTTCTCATTCACAATCTCTCTCCCTGCTTCTAACGAAATCATCATTACTATAATTATGATATTTTCATTCCTTCCCGTCCGACCCCCTCTCTACACTTAATGAAGAGCGGGCGCGAAACAAAAGGGGAGCAAACTTAATAAAAGCCCTTGGGCTTGTTGTTTAATCCCCTTTCCAATCAATCAAATTTATATTATTCTATACTCCTGTAAAATGTCTGTTAAATGTTTATATATGTTATTATTTTGATTGGAATAAAATATGTTTACACTAATAAAGTATAAGAAATAAAAAAACTGCAGGCCGCTGGTTTCTAAGGGGAATGAGTGTGATGCAGCACTATACAAAAAGTCAACTAGCCAAAAAATATATGGCCTGCCATAATCGATCTCAGACTTTGCCATCTGATCTACATGAAACCCTGCAGAAACTTTGAAGCAAATGTGCTATAAATTCAACTTTATTCTGTATTCTGCAGCTAGCATTGTCACCTTGGCCAGGCCTTGTCTTTAAAATTTTGTCACTACTGTCCAACTATACCAGACTTTAGCCACAGAGCTTCGATATGCTACCACAAATTACCTTTGTGTGAAATATAGGTACATTCATGTATGTTTAGTGGAAAGATGTCACACACTGACATAATTGAATTGCAGTGAGATATAATATATTATTTGGGAGTTATCCTGAATATATTTAAAACAATTGCTAATTTTCTGTAAAAATTCAGAGTGATGATTGCCTTTGTTAACTTCCATATTTGCAGATACAGAGATTGATTGGGTTGCTTATATGCAAGAAGTTGAGGGTTTCATCAATGGAACTCATGATTACCTTAAGCTGAAGGGTGACACAGGACCTCTTGTGTAAGTCATGAGTCCAAATATACTGGTAACTATTATTTGCAACAAAAATATGTTTCTCAATATACGTGCATAACTTCAGTGTCTAGAGAGGTGATTGTATTTGAATGAATTTGATATGTAGACCAGTTTATCTGTCTGAGGTATTGAAATATGTGATTTTGGACTTTACAAGTATAGCAAAGAAAGGTTCCATTGGTTTAATTTTGATTGGTCATCCAGTGTTATATACTTTGTTCTTGAAAAACTGAAAAATATATGTAAGGAGCCACCTGGCAGCCACTGGAGCAGTAATGTCAGTGCTTCATGGGAACGATTAGATGGGAGAAATTTTTAGCTCCAGTTAATTATCAGACAGTCACACAGCTTTGATTTAGACACAAGCAATATAGAATGTAGATATTAACTACTTGGCGAGTGAGTCTGCCATATATATTGTCATATCCATTCCATGGTGAATATATTTTTGCAAATAAACTTGAGTATTAAATATTGTAACAATCGCCCATTGAAACAAATAAATTATACAAACAACTGCAAACAATGTTATTTAATGCAAGAATCAATGTAAATAATAAAATTATTATCCATCTGCGTTATCATCATCATCACCATCATCATGGAACAAGTCTTTAGACTTTTCATTATAGTACTAATGAAATTCATAGTAATACATATTGTCACAAATAAGAGTAATCCACGGTGTTACGCGGATAAAGTTATGACATATTAGCATCATCGACATCATAATGCTTATTGCGGAAAAACAAATCTATCAAAGTTTAAAAATCTTTCAAGGTTGGTGTATCGACTATAAAGTCTGGCAAATCATTCCAGTCTTCTACTATCCTCTGGGTGAAGAAATATTTCCCATGATCTTTGTGAACTGTTTGATTCTGTAATTTCCACCTGTGATCTCTAGTTTAATCTGATAATGTTTTCTGGAATAGTTCACTTGTGTCCCTGTATTAATGACCATATAAGAATATATAAACTTCAACTAGGTCTCCATGGAAACGTCTATGTTTAAGTGACATTATATTCAGCTTGTCCATACAATCTCTATAATATAGTTTCTTCAGCTGTGGTACTAACTTTGTTGCTCTCCGTTGAACTCTTTCCAAAGTTATACACTGATTTTTTATGTCGCGGGTGCCATGCCGAATTTGAATACTCTAGTACAGGGCATACCATGCTCTCATACAGTTGCCTGAATGTGTCAGTATGCAAGTGAATGTTCTGTAAATTATTCCAATAATTTTGCTTGCTTTGTTACATATTTGATTTATATGATCGTCAAATTAGAGTTTCTCGTCAATTATCACACCGAGATCCCGTTCTGAGTGAATGATTATAATGGATGGTTCCTGCTGTATCAACCATATGATAATTGCATTAGGGATTGTTATGTCCGAAAGGAATCACCTGTATTTTGTCACTATTAAAAGAAAGTTGCCATTTGTCTGAACACCTGCATTAATTTCCATTTGAATATTGTCACATAGTGGGTTCCCTACAAGTTTTGTATCATCAGCAAACATTAGACAGGAACTATTTACACTATTCGGTAGATCATTTATATAGAGTAGGAACAATATCGGACCGAGGACACTTCCCTATGGCACACCGCTCGTAACTGGCATCCACTCAGAATATTGACTTTCTAATCAAACGTCTATATTTAAGAGACATTATATTCAGCTTGTCCATACAAACTCTATAATATAGAGAGAAAACCGTGAATCTAGCATAGTATATTCCTGTCAATTCCATATGCTTTCATTTTCTTCAACGACCTCTGATGTGGCACTGTGTCGAATGCTTTCCTGAAGTCTAAATATAATGCATCAACTGGGTTGTTGTGTTCAACATGTATTTGATTAACTCTGTTTAGCACAATTGTTTACCCCTGAAACCATGCTGGTACTCAGATAATAATTAGTGTTTCTCCATGTATTTAATTATAATTTCACTGACGAATGACTCCAGTAACTTGCACAGTATACAAGTAAGGATAACTGGACGGTAGTTGCTGGGATTAGACTTTGAGCCCTTTTTATAAATTGATGTCATATTTGCTTTTTTCCATATTGTGGGAATCCTTCCTTCCGTGATTGAGCGATTGAACAAGATGCACATCAGATAACTCAATTATTGGACGGCTTCATGAAGTGGCCTTGCTGGTATGGTATCCGGTCCAGAATTTTTACTTATTTTTTTGCATCTTCACTAATTTTGTATAACTGTTGGTGATATCTGCATGTCCACAAGGTGATTTCCATGAATCATTTGGTCGATATTGGGACTATTTATATATTCTCTTTTGTAAAAACAGATACAGAGAAATTGCTCAAGAGTTCCACCTTTATTTGTCATGCGTAATAGTATTATTAGTTCGCCTACTCCATGCTTTAGCTTTGTCTTACTTGGCATGTATCTCCAGAATGCTGTGGGGTTCTCCTTGCATTCTATCAACAGTTTCTTCAGAATTTTTCCTCAATATGTGAATCAACATTTTCCGTTATTTTCTTTATTTCCCCATCAGCTTTTTAGCTCACCTGAGACGAAGTCTCCGGTGGAGCTATAGTCATCACTTCTCGTCCATCGTCCATCCGTCCGTCCATCCGTCCGTCAACAATTCTTTAAACATCTTCTCCTCTGGAACCATAAGACCGAATGTGTTCATATTTGGTGTGGATGTTCCCTAGGTGACTCACATTCAGATTTGTTCAAATGAGGTCACTGGGTCAAATAGTTGTGAAGCCAGTAAATCTAAATACCTGTTTTCTCAGGCGATTACATATGGGAAACTGGATGAGAAAGAAGGAGGCATTTTTCTTAGCTTACCTGAGATGAAGAATTGAGACATATTTTGTGTGGATGGTCCCTAGGTGGCTGGGATTCAGTTCTGTTCAAATGGGGGTCACATGGTCAAAAAAGTGGCATAGCTAGGGACCTAACTCTTTCCATCCATAGTAATTCTTAAAACATCTTCTCAAGAATCATCGGGGCTAATTAGCTTATAATTGGTATGGAAGGTTTTTGGGTGACAGGGATACAGATGTGTTAAAATGAGGTCACCTGGTCAAATAAGGGCGGAGCCAGGGACGTAACTTGTCCATCCATTGTAATTCTTAAAATCTCTTCCTATCAAGAACCATCAGGCCTATTCAGCTTATATTTGGTATGGGTGACTAGGATTCAGATTTGATTCAGAATTGATCAGAGCCAATGACATAATTCTTTCCCTCATCAGTTATTTTTAAAACATCTTCTCAAGAACCATTTGGCATATTTGGTATACATTTTGGTATAGAGAGTCCTTGGGTGACTGGGTTCAGATTTGTTGAAATGGGTTCACCAGGTCAAATAGGGGTGCGACCAGGGACATAACTCTTCCCCCAAGTAATTATTAAAATGGGGCTCCTCAAAAGCCATCAGTCCTATTTAGCCTATATGTAGTAACCAGTATGGAGGGTCCTTGTGTTACTTGGGACTGGGTTACAGATTTGTTATAATGGGTTTGACCAATCAAGAAATGGCATTTGGTGTATATGGCCTATGGAGAGTTGGGATCAAAATTTGTTTGAATGGGGTCCACCATTAAAAAAGGGGAACATGTCAGGTTGTAACTTTGCCACAGTTAGGAAAACTTGAAGTATCAGTTGTAAAATTCCAACATGTGCAAAGGAATTTTACGAACTTGGGAGTGTGTTTGCTTCAGTTGAGAGGGAGCAGACTATGGACTCTGTGGGGTGGGGGGATCTGGACCATATTTCAAGGTGGACACCCCACTGCTCAATGGAGACCCTCTAGGCTATGTCCCTCTTTAGGACTACTTGTTTTTAAGTGAATTTGACAAGTACTAACTCTTATGGTCTTCCGAGTCCCAGTCTTCCTAGTCTTTACAGTCTGGTGAGCGTCTCCACAGTCATTGACTGTCTTGTTCTTCTTGTTTTTCGAACAGTTGTATAAGGGTTACTGTTCATTCCGTAGTATTTTCATTTCACTGTTATCGCTATTCTTGCTGGCATTATTCCTGCAACATGTGCAGCATCAGTAAATGCTGTTACCGATAGACTTTTTTATGAGCAGTTTCTGCAAGTTTTGCATAAAATCCCATTTGTGGATGGTATTATTGATTTGTCGTATATTCCTCATATTTTTGAATCATCCTCACTGGGTGCTGTCAAGGACCCTCTCCTGTTTGTTTTACCAGCCATAAAAGAATGTTTATTATGACTGCAGCCAGCTGTACAACGCCGTTACTAATGCATGATATTGTTCAGCCTCAAATTTGAGGTCAGAAGACTCAATAAGATTGAAATATTTGAACAACATATCCAGTTTTGATGGAATTTTCTCCTGAAAGTTGTCAAGTTGTTAACATAATCTTTGGATTTCACAGTTTCTGGTCAAGTATTGTTTTATAAACATGAGCAAAAGGTCATCCATGTTTCCTCTACTATTGTGACATCACGATAAGGTTTCTTTTAGGACATGATTTTTTTATGTGTACATAATATTGCCTTAAAGATGGATTATCTCTTGCTAAATGTGTTTTATGTTGTTTCCGGGTATAAAATAATAAATACGAGTCAAAGACACATGTCCGTAAATGCTTCTATCATTTAATATTCATTTTATATCAATATTTTCTATAATGCGATAATCAATTGGGAATTTTTTCCATAACTATTTTTAGAACATACCATCATGCTCCGAGTGTTTCTGCAAACTGTAAAATGTCCCAAATTTATTGTATTATACCAGAACATTCAAAATAGAATAAATATTAATTGGTAGAAGTGTTTCTGGGCAGGGGTCTTTGATTCATATATATTTTTTTATACCCAGAAAACTTAATACATCTTGTTATAGGAAGTAAAAGATCACCCTTAAATCAACTGTAAATGACATAAATGTTGTTCTACTGCCAGTGTGTTAAAACCACAATTGTGTTGCCCCATGTTTCTGCCTCCACACACTTTATATGTATATTTCTGATACTTTTTGCTAGTTATCCCCTATAATTTCAGAACAGAAAAACAGACAACAATCAAGGTCTATTCTTTATCTGTGGTTGGTTCATACTTAAAAGGACATGGCTCATTCAAGCTTCCAAATTTTGTCTATGTAATTTGGAAGGCTGTATAAGATTATAAGATAGGTTGATAAATACAGGAAATATTTATATACTGGCTTCATGTGTTCTGAACAATACTTGCCTCGGTCGCATCAATTTTCCAGTTGTTTTCAATTTTGCACAGAAGTGAAAAAAACGCTTTTTATACGCCCGTTTGAAAAAACGGCCGTATTATAGTATTGGTCCGTCCGGGCGTCCGTCCGGGCGTCTGTCCGTCCGTTAACCTGGTTTCCGGATGATAACTTTAGTTAGAGTGGGTTTATTAGCCGAAAAGTAAGTTCAAGTTCGAATTTGGTATATTACTTTCTCCCACCAAAACACAGGTCAAGTTCGAACTTGGGTTCTGTCCGACCATTTTTGGCAGAGTTATGCCCCTTTTTCGACTCGGAAAATTCAGTTTTTCTTATGTTTTTTTGTTTCCGGATGATAACTCGATTTTGGAATGTTTATACGCAAAACCCGTTTTTTTGTGGATTAATACATATATCGAAATACAGCTCAAGTCCGAATTTCGTTATAATCCGATAATTTTTGCGAGAGTTATGGCCCCTTTTTTGACGTAATTTGACTTAGAAAATCCCTGAAATTTGTTGTCCGGATGATAACTTTAGTTAGAGTGAACCAATTTCAATCAAATTTGGTATGTGGGTTTATTAGGAGAAAAGACAGGTCAAGTTCGAATTTGGGTTCCGTCCGCCAATTTTCACCGGAGTTATGCCCCTTATTTGACGTAATTTGACTTATAAAATCCCTGAAATTTGTTGTCCGGATGATAACTTTACTAGAGCTTATCGGATTCAATGATAATTTAGTATATTACTTTCTCCCACCAAAACACAGGTCAAGTTCAAATTTGAGTTCCGTCCGCCAATTTTTACCAGAGTTATGCCCCTTTTTTACCAGTTTCCGCCGACCCAAGAGAGGGCGTATTTTGCACGCCCAGCGTATCTCTTGTTATATTTACCATATCAGGAATAGACCAATGTGGATTCTCTTTTCTGTTCCATGCCATGCTTAACCCTTTGAACCCTGGCTCCCCACAACGATCGACACCCTGACCCTGGGCTCCCAGTGGTATTTTTTATATTGTGGCCAGTGTTTAGATGTATGGTGTTGTTTATGTTCAAGTGGTGTCACATTTCTGAAACTTTAGATGTATGTTCCCCATGGACCACTGATTATTTTACGATCTGGTTACATTGCCACGTGGTCACTCCCTGGTAACGGTTGCTAGGCATCTACCCGATATTGAAAGTAAAATACAATTATAGCTTTTACGGTCGTAATTCAGCCCAAGGAAATGGTGTTTTTGATGCAGTCAACACCCTATTGTGAAATTTGAGATATCTCTGGCCAGAAGTCAGATCCTAACTTGTATTTAAGGGTAACAACGGTTGCTAAGCAAATACCCCAAATGATCGAATGATACCATTGCCCTGTGAATCCAATTGTATTATGCCCCAATTTGGCATGCACATGCTGATGGTTATGTTCAAATGGTGCTACAGGTCTGAAATTTTACAGGTATAGTCCCATGGGCCACTGTGTATTTTTTTTAGAACGGTATACTTTGCCACACGATCACTCCCTGGTAACGGTTTCTAAGCAACTACCCGGAACTGAAAGTATAATGCAATTATAGCCTATAGCGTTGTATAATTATGCGCTAAGAAACAGAATGTTCTATGCAGTCAATACCCTATTGTGAAACTGGAGATACATCAGGTCAGAAGATTGAACCTACATGTGGTTTGTATTTAACGGTATCAATGGTTGCTAAGCATATAGCCCAAGTGATCTAATGACACCACTTCCCTGTGCATTCAATGTCATTACGTCCCGTTTTAGACGTCGCCTATAGGGCACGGTGATGGTCATGTTCAAATGGTGCCACGAGTATTAAACTTTACATAATTTCTCAATAATGCACGATTTGACCACGTGTTTGTAATGTGCACGCGCAAGTAGATCGGACTAGATGGTATTGTGACCATGCAACCCATTTCCACAGTACTACTCTGGTGCAATGTCAAAACGTGCAGCTGTATAACGCAAATTTATGTGCTATGGAGATCCTTGATGTGATTGTATGTCACAAAAATCCATACATTTATCATTTTATCCTATGCGCATGCGCGAAACAAATCGACTCAAATAAGAAACTGCGTGCACCTTCCTCACATATGACAGAACACTGATTATGTTTGCAATACTAATTTAAACCAAAAAGAGTGATCGAAATGATGTCTTTCTACAATCATGCGAACCGCGCAACAATGTAGAGCTTTACCCGAATCGCTTCAAATAATGTACATTTGTTGAATTCTGCGCTGTGCGCATGCGCATGTTTTTCTACCCCAACTAGTCGGCAACAAACTGAGTCATACACATGCACCCATGGCACTGCTGAAGTTCCTTGGGATCATTTACATAGATATAAGTGGATATACCAATGGTTATAACATGTATACACATGCTACATAGGTTTATGATGTCACTGAATGCTGCTGGCCGCTTTTGCGGCCAGTCGGGTGTATGAACGTTTTCTGGCTGGCCGCTTTTGCGGCCAGTCGGGTTCAAAGGGTTAAGGCTGTTTTTTGTTTGGGATCCAAACACTGTGTTCAAATTTGTATATTTTATGACTTCAATGCATCTTGCTGGGACATATAATGCCCTTAGAAAGGTAGTTCAAGTAATTATCAACCTATTACAATACCGGGAACAATTCAAAAGCGAATACTATTAGCTGTATTTTGGAGCACAAACCGCAATGTGTCTTTAAGATTTGCATTAGATTGTTATTGAGTAATGAGTCTTTAGTTTCAGAGTTTGGCAACACCATGACGCTACTCATATTTCAAGATTACATGTATGTTTAATACTATGACTAATTCAATGGGTTCGATTTACTGCAGACAGCCTGCATCGATTTGCTGCAGTCAGCCTGCATCGTGTTTTATTTTTCAGGTATCCTGCAGGTTTTGTCTATATCTATTCAGCTCTTTACTTCATCACAGGGAATGGAGCAAATATCAGACTTGGACAGTGTATTTTTGCAGGCCTCTACATGTTCTCACTACTTGTCATATTTGACATCTATCGCAAAGTTAATAAGGTAAGACAATTATTTAAGAGAATAACTCTTATTTTGATAAAGTTTATGTTATAATTGAAAAGTTTTAAGAGAAATTTCATAACGGTGACATTCTCGTGGACTCCAAATAAACATGCGTGCACATTTATTATTTTCTTGGGGAAAATCCCCCTACTGCAAAGTGCTTTTTTCCGCCAAGGAAAGCCCTTCAACTGAACTATATGGACTAGATCTCCGTCCTTGTGTCAATCAGGAGGGTTAAATTTTTATTGCCGTCTGACTCAGCTCACACCGTGCTCAGATTAGTCACGCATGAATACGCCCAAGTAAATCCCGCATTCTTCTAATTATCTAGTCATTTTTTTCTTCCTCCTCGAATCGACAGGACATGGTTATCTAAGGGAGATCTTTCTGAAATTGCGAGTTTATCGACTCAATATTTATTGTTGATAACAAACTTGCAATTTATTTGTCGTCCAAACCCGCTTGTTAATTAATATTTCTCACATCGGCAACAGAAGCTTTTTCGTTTTGTTTGTATACGTAATTCGTGTTTTCGTTTTCTCATCAAGTCGGTTCTTTCTAAAAAATTAGAAATAAGAAGGACATCTTGACGATGACTAAAGACGCACATAGCTTACTTGTGGCGACACCAACTATTGCATTTTTGTGCAACATATATGGCGTGATAACTTACGATTGAGGACGCACCGTGGTAAGGTATACGAAGTCTCCTATTTTCGTGCTACACGTGTTTCAGTCGACTCACTTCGCTTATTTAATACGTTCTGTTGCTATGTGAATAACGTATAATGTCAAATCATGCCTGCTATGTTAGTTCGCTGAAAGTTGTACAGGACAGCAATGTCTCCTTTGTAATAATTTACATGAATAAATCCGAAAGATAGTCCTTGTTATCAGATGACAATTGACATTTCTTTTGACTGAGCGATCTGTACCATTGTTTTAACGATCAATACCTGCGAATTTATGCCCGCCAGTATGTATGAACGTGAGGTCTTGTATTAGACCCATGGCTAATGTAATAAACATTGCCGCTACTTCAAGGTATTTAGAAAATTCTGCCTTTCTATCGCGATTACATATCCTTTAATTCATTGTATCATCAGTACAATAGTTACTAACACTCAGTAGCAGGGAGATTATATTCGTTATCCCATATATAAACACACTTCAGATTGGGTGTGTTGTCTGTTACTATAAATATAGTGTTGCATTCTTTACATCCATGTATGTACAGTATGACTGTAACAGTTTGGGTTACTACGAGTCAGGCGATTGGTTTGATTGGGGCCTAGGGCAACCTGATATACAAGCTTTGACGACAACCAATTTTCATTAAAAATATCGATCAACGACTGCAAAGAAGTGAAAACGTAGTAACCTGACACTTCAGCTACAATTGGCTCAAACACTGGCGTACTTGTGGCAAGTAACCATACCCAATGGGACCTTGGTAAACAAGGGAAAGCTTTGTCTTCAATATGGCGCACCTTGTTCATAAGGGGCATGGTCAGGGTGTTGCAACGATTTATCGGCTTGCCAGCATCTCACTGAATTTCAATTAAATCGATGTTTCTCCTTATTATCATCCGCCAGATGAATCAAGATTTACGCCGTCCACAGGTTAGTAATTAGAATTGTAAATCTTTGTGATGTAACGACTGTGATCAGACGATGTCACCAACTTGAAACATCTGACCTCTTATCCTCAGACATTGGTGCCTGTCGATACATTCAATTTTTCGGTACCATTGACATATTATAGTTTAAGTGCCTCAATGCCATATTACCGTAGAACCTAATATGCATCGGAATTGATGAGTTTGCAACATGTATTGCACGCCGTAATAGTTCCATACATTGTACATGGCAATAATATGGTATCAGGGCCTCATGTATGCTGTCAGAACTGACTATGCTTACATATGGTGAACAGTTTTCACCCCAATACTGACATACTTTGTGGTTTTCATCAGTGAATAATAACGGCAAACAGCGAAATAGAAAGCATAAATATTGTCACGTGCTCCAGAATCACTGCCAATAGTCTTTCCAATAGAGTCCATCACTTGGCTCATTAACTTCTATTTCCACATATATCGAAATGATAATCTGCCAAATAGCTTTCACTCATGTATGGGGTCATTTGGCCAAAAAACAAGGCCGCTGGCAGCCATATTGGATTTTACTCTTTCATCAGTAAATCCTTTGGCACACCCTACATACCACATCCCTCCATTTACTGTCAACCATTAAATTATTCCCCTACCTAAGTTGAGCTACAGTGTCATTGACACGTTCATGTTGATATTTTGCTCGGAGTTCCCACTTTTATTAACTTTCAAATTTCAATGGAATTCCCTCCCCCCCACTATTATTTCGGCCTACACTTTTATTTGCGTTATCAATGTTGCTGCTAGTGGAGAAGTAGGTTCCATTTAGGATCCCCTTCCCATCGCCCTAATTTCCCCTCCAAATTTGCCTTACCTGATCCACAGATAAAAATGCCTACCCGTACATCACCCGTTTATCTCCCACTAAATAAAACTAACAGGGAGTGATAAAGGAAAGCAACTTTATTTGCACTCCGATCACAAGTGAACCATTTTACTGAAAAAATAATTTTCTTCCAGGATTCATACATGTACAATGACAATTGCCGTATTCTGAATGATATCGAAGTGAACATCGCTAAGTGCCACCAATTTGGTTATGACTGGTTACTTTATTACTACATTATCAAATAACATTCCTGTTCTGATATGGACCATTCTCATTATGTATACCAGATGTTAACTGCTGAGGGTTAATCAGTAATCTTTCAGGATTATAAGAATATTTTCATTAAGTCGGACATAGATATAAAGTGCACATTTAACAGAATTCTCTGACGTCGTTGGTGGTGGTACAAATAATTCTCAGTATATTTTACCTGACATTTTCATAATAAAAATATTTACTTTACTTACTTACTGATGGCCTTGGTTGTAGGTTAAAATTTAATAAAGCGCTATATCGGTATGTTGTAAACAATATTGTGTCAATTTTAACCAACGTACACTTACGGGGATCTCCGAGGTGTTGAGTGTTTTGCATATCGCACACACTCTTTATGCACTGTACTGTATCATACTATGGCTTTTGTTTATTAACAAGACATATGATCTTGACATTAACATGCTATTTATGCGATATTAATGATCGGTATAAAAACCAGATCTGTCTATATTTTAATATTATTTCCGTTCATGGCAATTTACACTTTTTAAACAGCAATACCCATCAAGAAGGCGATCCATATATCTTTAAGCAATATCAATTTAATGCAGTACAATGTAAACACCATTGCATATCATACAAATTCAGTTTATTAAAAATATAACAGCAATTAAGATTTGTTGAATTTTACAACTACTAGTACTAGATATTCGTTGTTGGTGTGTCGACTGACATTTTCCACCAAACCCGTGTAGAAACCCTGGCACTATTGTAAATTTATCTTCAAACTCTTTAGTTATATCTCATAAACTCAACCCTATAGAGTTATTTCTTATAATTTGAATCAAGTGTAAGCAGAATCACTGAGTCGTGGCCATATTGAATTTATCCAGCCCCTTTCCATGGTTTCAGAGATTCATCCAACCCCGGTTCCGTGGTTTTAGTGCTACAGGTCAAAGTTCTGGAGTTGCATTTCCATATATGGAGCTTTTGAATATTCATGACTTCCATATATGGAAATACTACTCCAGAACCTTGACCTGCAGCACTAAAACCACGTAACCGGGCCAGGTGGATCCAATAAGGCAGTGAGTTAGTGAAGGGCATATTGGTCACAAACATCTAGTTTCACCAAATATATTTTCATAAAAGTTCTTTGCGAGCAACAATTTATATGGCTTGGTAACAAACACCAACCAATCACACATTCATGTGCAGAGGTACTTCGTTTACATTGGTCAATAAATTGAAATCTTGTTGATTTCTTTGTAAATTTTCCTCGCGTATGCAGCTGCTGTCCAGAATTTATTTCATGCTTTCTGGAAGAGTGACCAACACCAAATAATGTTATTTAACATAATAGCTAATTTAGCAACAACCAACTGTTTCATAGTACTGTATTCAGTTAGTACTGTATTCAGTGAATTGACAGCATGCGATTAAATTATTTATGTATATTCAAGATCTATATACATAATTAGAATGTTATTTTCATCATGTCTGATAACCTGGAACAAATTGCTATATTGAATTTATTCAATAGTCAGAATAGCCTTCCCAGTGATATCTAGTAATTACACATTGACAAAATTGATCAACTTTATACTTTCAGAAGGGCATGCCAGTTATGAACCGATAATAATAATGCTATCAGATATAAGATTTACAATGGAAATATTTCCATCACGAGTTTGAAGCTTTTGCACAAAAATGCTGTGGGAAGCTGAGCTACATGTGGCATTAAAGATACATGTTGTAGTGTTATTGCAGTTAATAAAACTGTATGCAGACTATCACCATGGAAGAATTTAGCAATAAACTAAGATTGTTGATAATTCCAATCGTATCTACTGCAGTGTTTCAGGGAAAGCGTCTGACCGTCTGTACTATCAGTACACACATATTTGTAAATATTTAGTCTTTTATACAGTGAAGAGTTAACTCTTTCGCCACCAAATTTACAGAGGTCAAATGTCCAGGACACCGGTTTTGCAGCAGTTTATATGGAAATTCATTGTCTCACATGTGGGGCATTCATACTAGTATTTATAGATGAGGTAGGAATGGACACCCATATATTGTCATGACCAGTGACAACTGCTGGCTTCTAGACGTTTCGTACCATGGACGTTTCGTATCATCTGGTTGTTTGGTACCATATTTTTTGGTCGTTTTGTACCGCATTGTTTGGTCGTTTCGTACCATGTGTTGTACCATGTTGGGAATGGGGGAAAACATTATTAATTTATATTCTTTATTTTGTTTGTTGGTTATGGAGTTTTGGGCCTGCTGTGAAGACATCATCTTTCTCTGTGATGGTAGCTCCAGTCTTTTGGCGATGAGAACACCACCAATGTGTCGCCTAGCTGGTCTTGTCTTTTCACGGTAAAGCTGAATCTATCGCTGGACACTAGCTTTGGCTTGCCTCTTTTCGTTCCGTTGTCAATCCTTCTGAAAGTCGATGGTGAATCGTCGGTTTCCATCAGCTGTGGTTCTGGAGCAGTATTGACGATTCATCGTGGTCGTGTGGCCGGTTGAACGTTTCGTCGATGTCGAAGGTCGAATGGTCTATTCTGGTTGGAGGTAGAGTCATCATTTCAATATCGAAGTTTGCGATCGCCGTATCTGCTCGACTGTCGTGGTTTGGCTGCATGCGGTGCAGACCCAATATATTGAAGTAGCTGTCTTTATGGCATATTGGTAAACTTCTAGACTAACGCCGGTGCTGCATGTACGGTGCTGCCATCTGTGGCAACCTGGAAAGACAAGTCAGTGTTATAACAAACTGGTATATATCTGTATATATTTATAGATCTATTGATCAAAATGAATTTCAAT
Source organism: Siphonodentalium dalli (assembly GCA_032622095.1). Taxonomy (NCBI): domain Eukaryota; kingdom Metazoa; phylum Mollusca; class Scaphopoda; order Gadilida; family Siphonodentaliidae; genus Siphonodentalium; species Siphonodentalium dalli. The sequence goes on from CP136064.1 coordinate 124,809,923, forward strand.
ATTGGTTAAAGCAACATTTGACTCGTCATAAATAATCATTTACATTAATATTCATACAGATTTGTTTTTAATTATTTAGTTAAGTTGATGTTTAAAATAAAAATTGTATAATATATATAAATTTTACAGATTTGTTTTTAAATATTAAGTTAAGTTGATGTTCAAATTAAAATTTATAAAATACCGTCTTTTCCACATTTCTAACACACGGTACGAAACGACCAATTGATTTCCTACATGGTACGAAACGACCAAAGAATGCGGTACGAAACGACCAAAAAATATGGTACGAAACGACCAGATGGTACGAAACGTCCAAGTACGAAACGACCATGGTACAAAACGTCCTGTACCCCAACTGCCCATCAATTTGAACTAACTGCCGATGGATGACGTCATATAATTGTGATCATATCACCATGGTAACGCATGCCATATGTACCAGGTGTGTAAATACATTTGAACTCAATATTTACTGTTACAGTTAACGTTATTTGCAATATTTCACCACATAAGTATATTGACCAAACTCACATTCAAATAATTAGCACTATATCCATCACTTGTCGTAGATTTAGCATATGTGGTGATTAAGAATGAAATTAGAAGGCGTACAATGAGCATAATGATGAGAACAGACCAAATGTATGCCCAAGAAGGCGTTATTTAACCGAGATAGACCCATTTTCCCGGATTTAGGCCCACGTGTATTCAACTGTAATAAAGCTAAGCAATTATGAATAACTTTCCAAACACAACTGCCAATGATCTCATTGCATTCCCAAAATGTTTTTGCATGTCAATATCATGCTTACAACATACACTCGCAGCTATTATTATTGAAGTCGCACTATTGCGCGGCACGGTGAATTTCGTAACATTACGTCGAAAATAGGAGACACTAAGACGGTTACCACAGAAAACGTCTTTAGAAAGGGCAACAATCTTCTTTATTTCATAAACATTTGTTATCGCAATGTGTTTGTCATAAACAATAACAAACTTAATCAATCGGTACATGTGTATCTTGTTAAAAAAAAAACACACCTGTCGGCAGTTTCGTCAACATTTTTGGGGAAAACCCAGGGAAACCCCACAATAGTAATTGTGACGTCATATATCAACTGTATATATTTAGGTCGGGAACATCTCATTGTGGCCGTATTTGTCAGGTCTACGTGTTCAACAGTAAATTACTATTGATACAGAATATCACCCAAATCATATCTAAGTCGCCAGTCAAAAAAATCATTAGTATATACCCGCAAACTTGATATTATTGCCTGTTACTCCTGAAAATTATTCTCTGCCCGCTTTAGCGGGCAGCGGTGTTGAACGTAAATTACGTCGTGCCCGCTAAAGCGGGCTGCGGTGTTGAAAGAGTTAATGGCCAATTCTGTCAACAAGTCAGTGGATATAAATATTTTTTTTAAATGTATCTATTTACTATCTCATCGGATATAAAAGTTATGAAAATAACTACTTTGTGCTAGATTATTCACTATTCCCTTCCCAACACCCCAATGGAGTGTTTCGCATCACTTTAATAATGTGAATTCTTAAGTCAGAATAATTATGAGATGCAAACAGATCATATAATTTATCTGTTCTTCTTTATTTCAGGTCCCTCCGTATGTGTTTTTGTTCATGTGTTGTGCTTCATATCGAATACACTCTATCTATATCCTGAGACTTTTCAATGATCCAGTTGCAATGCTCCTGTTGTATGTGGCAGTTAATCTATTTATCAGAAATCACTGGGCTGTCGGATGCTTTATATACAGGTCAGTGCTATGGTCGCAATTGGTGTCTGTGCCAGATGAAATAATTTATTGCAAACCTGGCTAATACCTACCGGGTATTTGGATGACTCTGATGCAAAATTCTTATCCATCTAGTGAAGAAAAAGGGAAGATCTCTTAAGACTTGTGGTTTCTTTGCAAATTCACAATTAACATCGTTTTAGCTACTAGGCCATATTATGACTGATAAGAGTTGTGGTACTCATCAAATACCAAAAGAATTTTGAACAGATATAAACACAATAATTAGTAAAAAATTATTAATAGCATGTCCATATATATTAAGGGACACATCAGCATAGCAGGAACAATAATAGTTTGAAATTATCACCTCTCCAAGTTGATCTACAGTCGAAGCTACACTTTCATTAAGTATTTTAAGGTGATCAGGTCGCCAATTGGGCTAGATGATGTTAAAAAAAAATTGGGACAAATTTTCAGGCTTGATTTATGTTGAGGTTCCATTCTAATGCATATAATTATATATGGCCATTTCGATGAAAGCTGAGTATTTCTTCATGCACATTTAATCAATGAGCGCTCATACTTAGTCAGTGTCTCCATAAATCTGATATCTGATTGATCATCTACATGTATGTATTATCCATGGATGTTTATTGTTTTTTTTTTTTTAGTCTAGCTGTTTCAGTGAAGATGAATGTATTGTTGTTTGCACCTGGTCTTCTTCTGCTACTGATGGTCATGCAAGGAACCATGGGAACAGTAAAACACCTAGTGATATGTGCTGTGCCTCAGGTACTTATAGGGTTCACCTGTTGACTGTCTTGAAATAGCAAGAAATTCTATATATATAGCATTCACAGAGTGTCATACTGTTTGTGAACGAAGCACGATTAGATGAAACACCACCATGTGTCTGAGTAGTTTTAACCATTATAAGGCAAGCTAACTATCACCTGGGCTTCAAACTATTACCTGCTTGCTGTCATCATGGTGGGCTCGAGGTGAGAATTGTGTCATATATACATAATAAAACACCTATAGACTGTCTTGGGCTGGAACAACGAGGGCTATTTTCCCTCAATGGCAAGCCGGACTATTGACCGAGGCCATAGGTCGAGAGCAATAGTCATGTTCGCTGTTCAAAACACACCACCTTGGGAAAATAGTATAATACACATATTGACTGCATTGGTGTGGAATAGCAAAAAACTTATTTCCCCGAGGCGGTGTCTTTTGAACAGCAAGCAGGGTTATTGGCCAAGACCATAGGCATCTTTGGAATGCTGATGAACCACCATGGGTCAAAGGATATTTACATGCAACAGGTATCAACCATTCAGTTTTTGTTGAGTTATGGGACTTAGTGTGAATATGGATTATACTCTTAGCGTGACTAATTTCTTCGACAAAACCCTACAGGCCACATCTCTCACCCAAACGTCATCAAACATCATATGGCTATTCGGGCTTGTCTCTAGACGGGAGTCGTTACTTTGCTTTGCATCCCACAGGATTTGATCAGTCATTACAGGCCAGATTAAGACATCTTTCAAATTAAGCCACATTAAAAAATTAATAAACCTCAGTGGAAAGCCACCTTTGCATGGGATACTCTGCAGTGCATTTGTAAGCATTAATATTGTATTGAATAGATGTTTAAATGGTAATATATTGGCTTGTAATTTGCCTCATAACACCTTGTAATGCTGTCAATTAATAACAGTGCTATTCAGAAAAATATTTTAAGTCATTTGATGAAATATTAAATTAGACATGATCAGATAGTCTAAGCTATGTCAATAAAAATGTTTTTATTCTCTGACCCTCTCATGACTTGTTTCATGGTTATCTTTGTTAGTGATGTAATGTCACTGGCAAATAGAAAAGCCTGACAAAAAGCTGGCAGACATGTTGGTTATTATCGAGAAAAAGCGCATATATATTTTTAAAAGCTAGGTAGTTTTGTTAGTTATACACTTTATTTAATTGAGTGAATTATCAATGCTGAAATAACAACTTTAAATGCTGATCACTTGATATTCAGCACAACTACGTGGGGGTATTGGTAAGATATTTTCATACAACAAGATACTGAAAATGAATATTGTGTGTTGCGTGGTATATTCCAGTCATAAAGTGCCGCCAGACATAAATTGTCAACTAAGAAACTGGCTTGTTAGCAGAACTTACATAAAATGTACAATGTACTGTCTCTTTTATCTGATGGGATGGGGTACTAATCTATTGAATATATGAGTGTTTCTTAACTGTATACTAAGCATTGTGACATACATACATGATTTATTATCACGGAGAGTGTTGACAATTCCGGAAATGTAACCATTATTTATACCACAAGGGTATGCACTTCGGTTTCTGCATTACATTGAGCAATTGAAACTACCGACCACTGTGTGGAAACATTACGTTTGTGTGCTGCATGCCCAAAATTATTATATATGGCTCGACTGTGGGGTGTATTCTAAGCAGAAAATTTGGAATGTTAAAGATGTAAATCATTGGGTTTGACTTGTGTTGCAGTGTCCGATAAATCACCTATCCCATGATTGGGCAGTCAATTATAACTGCTCAATTAGATCACAAATATATGGGTATATGTCTACCCTCCAAAGAAAAGTGTGAATATTGAAAATATCTGAACGGTTTTAACAATAGTTGTGTGCTATAAATACTGGAATTATATATAAATATCATCACTATAGATATGCACTGTATGTTTATTGTGTGGATCAGGCCTCAGCCTGGGGGTCCAGAACAGGGAGACTTGAAGTCTCCCTCCAGGAAATTTAGGGAGACTTCAGGAAATTTAGGGAGACTTCAGGGAGAAGTGGGGAGACTACCAAAAATTGACAATTTTCAAATATCGCTTTATTTTATAACATCTGACAATAAAAATTTTAAAAAGATGAAATAAAACTAAAAAAATTTGACTTTATCTGAAATTAGCTTAATTAATTGTTATTATACATTTAAAATTTTTGGAAATGTTTTGTGTAACTATCATTTAAGCAAGACAATTATCAAGTTACAGTAGTAGTTAATTTTTTAACTAAATGAAAGTAGTATTATTTCCTAGACTGCAGCCTGGAAGATACGTTTGTACAGTCTGAATTATGATGCATGTAACTTTGTAAGTTTAATTTGGTCACGGCTGTAATGTGGGTGTCCGCTAAAATAAACAATAAGGACTAACTAACAAAGGAGTTGCAAAAGCTTTTATTAATTAATTGCCTCCCTTAATTAATGCCAACATCACTGGTATAATCCGATTAAAGCAATAAACTTGACATTATTTTATTTACGGAAGCGGTCTCTTCAAAAAGTCCGACGCGGTCTTTTAAAAAGTCCGACACGTTGCCGAAACGAACTTCCGAAGCGGCTGGTACATACTCTGATAATGTCGTAATTGTTTTATATCTGAAAAGCGGGACGGCGGTCTTTTAAGTTAATTAAAACATTTATTTGTGACACTCACGATGATCAGTAACAACACAGATGCGAACATCTCATCGTGTTTTCAGCGTGTCAAAACATTCGTGATTAACATTCATTACCGCAAAGGGATCGAACAAAGGCGACTGAATAACAACACAAAACAATAGGTCATATATTATTTTTTATTTTAAACACTTGGGTCTTTGTCTCTGCATCGTCTGTTTCTTTTTGGGATGGCCGCCACAATTCATCTATATACGGACATGTCCGGAAAAAAAACTAGGAAAAAAATTAAGCAAAAAAAAAAAAAAAATTCCCCCTAAAATTGAAGGCGACTTCGATTTCGCCTTAGATCGACGTCAGGGCGAAGTCAGCGACAGTAAGGCGACAATCTCGCCCGAGTCGCCTTGTGAGCTGAGGCCTGGTGTGGATGCTTTCTTTTTTCAGGTAATTCTCGGGCTGCCTTTTCTGATAAAAAATCCAACTGGTTATATCGTGAGATCCTTCAATTTGGGACGACAGTTTCTTTACCAGTGGACAGTTAATTGGAGGCTTCTTTCAGAAGAGATGTTTCTGAACAGATATTTCCACATAGCTCTGATATTCTTGCATATAGCAGTGCTATTATCATTCTTTGCTTTCAAACATAAAAGGTAAGAATATTCTCATAAACTTGCTGGACATACAAGTATGTTCTTGATCTCTGCTTGTCCATGTTTTATTATTCTACTGTTGAGTATCTATGACTTTAGGATATTGAAGTGATTGAGAGCCTCCCTGGCAGACCATCCGCCCCTAATTTTCTAAATTAAACCTAGTAATTTGCAGAAATCTTCCAAGAGATAAGCAAATCTAAGGAAATTTGAATCAATGAAGCTTACACATCCCAAGATATATTGACTGAACAAGTGATCTTATGTTGTCAAACACGTTTTCATGTTTAAGGATGAATATTATGATAATTTAGTTATTGCAGGTTAAAATCTTGTGCTAATTATTTTTCATCACTATAATTTACAGGTTGTTTCCAAATATAAAGATAGGTTTTCTTATGCAGAAGAGGAGACATAAGTTGTCTGCTGATCATATCCTTTGCATACTATATCATGATGGTGTAAGTTTAATTTGTAAGAGCACAGGTAGAATTGGGAAGAAAAAAATAAGACTCACAATCCAGTTTAGGGCTCCAACCTGACCATGTTTAGGCAATCTAAGAGAAAATGTTTAAATTCAGAATTGAGAAAAGATAGGATTATAATATCTTGTGATTATTCTTCCAGCTTATTTCATTTTCACCTTATTAATAAGCTGTTTACAAAACTATATTATATAATCACATACATGTATATTACAGCAATATATAGTTGAGTCGGCCCCCATTTTTATTAAGACAAGTGAGTCGGAAGGATTGGCATATTGGAATTACTGAACCGACAGAACAGACCTAATTCATTAGATCCAAAAATACGGCAAAAAGGGGCAAGGTACATAAAATCACTTGCATTAAAAAGTTTTGCATAGATACTCAAAATTTGTTGTGATGATTCTTAGATATATTTTGGCCACAAAAACATAACATGGGCAATTCGAAATTTGTCAGATCAATGACATAGGTATTAATTGTTACCATTATAATGAGTTTCAGGGTTATAAGTTGCATCAAAAATGGACTCATTTGCAATATGCAGTAGAAGAAAAATTCCAATTTTAAGGCAGCAGACCAACCATCAAAGTGATGAACACCAATTTGTTGATTAGAGCACATTTTGTGTGGTTTGTTACAAAATTGTTCCAAAAAAACGATACCAACATTTTCTTGAGAATAAGAATCTAGGACCCTGTGAATGCCACGTTTTCACTTGAAACAAATTTCAAATTGAATACCCATTCTGAAATTCAAAATTTAATCGAATTGCTATGTGCATTAAACAAAACTTATTGCGGCTGTTTCAGCTGGTTTCTCTGATCGGTGAATGAACTGAGAACATTATTTTACCAAGCAGTGCAAACATACAGTAATGCCTCACTGAGAGCTTTCCGATGAATGGATGAATGACAACAAGCCATATTTCCGACTAAATCCTGAAAAATTACCCATAATTCTGCTGTTGTTATGGAGTCGATTATTAGACATTACTGTATGGCAACTCCGTTGTAAAATAACTATATTTCGCGTATATTTCTGAAGCCTGCCATGAGGCATTTTCAACAAAGTTTTACTTCTGAATGATGTCACCAAATGGAATTCTATTGTCCGTCAATTTATGGCAAAAGGTAAAACTTCGAATTGGAGAGGTATTATTTTAGTTAACTTTGAGCTCACAGCTTCCTTAAAGTTGATTCTGGCATTGGTGGGGATTCCCAAATTGACCCACACTGTGACAACACTGCAGTTTCGGCCATGTTCATACTACAAACGCACACTGATAGAATATAATTGTATGCTGGAGCAATGTGACAAACTGTTCAACTGAACTGTAAACCGTAGTTCCGATTGTATTTTCTAAAATCACTAAATAGTTAAAATACTCAATCCAATCAGTGAGTCCCCATATCATCAAGTTACATCAACACCAACATTTCTTCAAAATATGATTTAGTTATCAGAATCGATTAATTATAACAAAATAATGCTAACCACTGTCAACTATGGTATAAAATTTCCCAAGACGTGTTATTAACAACATAGTTGTATAGGGCCGTATTATCATGAAATTTGGCCGTATTACCACTTGATTTTAGAGTTATCCATCTTCATCCACAATTTTGTCTGAGACCGTTGGTTTGACAACTTTTTTCCAGGCCACAAATAAGTACACGTATCGAGAAATAACTAATTCTAAAAATTGATATCTGATTAGTCTGAGCTTTGATGGGTGGGTTCCTCAACTTGAATAAAATATTTTATAACCCAGAAGCCAAAGAAAAAGTAATTTGGGAGCATTAATTCAGATTATGCATCTTTAACAGATTGTTAAGATGCAGTTCTTGTGACTGTGATAGATGAAGGCTGGACAGCAAGTGTTAAGAAAATAAATACGCCTCTATCTAATATTTAGATCTCACAGCAGTAACATGGGTGTAAAAGGATTACTGACATTTAACTACTATTTAGATCTCACAGCAGTAACATGGGTGTAAAGGGATTACTGACATTTAACTACTATTTAGATCTCACAGCAGTAACATGGGTGTAAAAGGATTACTGACATTTAACTACTATTTAGATCTCACAGCAGTAACATGGGTGTAAAAGGATTACTGACATTTAACTACTATTTAGATCTCACAGCAGTCATGTGGGTGTTTGAAGATTACTGACATTTGTGTCACTTTTGTGTTGACAATTTTGAGGTAATCAAAATTGATATTCAATGTTTAAAAGTTGACTGATGTAACATAATGGTGCCTATTCACAAACATTCAACTCTTAAAAAGATTTATGTAAGTTTGAGATTAGCACTCTTTCGTATGATAACAAGTAAAAATACATTCTTATAACTACACTTCAATGAAATATTTCAACCCCAAAATACATTTTGAGCTGAAAGTATCATTAAAATTTTGTTAGTGATGTTTTCACAACGTTGCATGCGGCTGTGATGAAATTCATATGCTCAATGTTGATCAGTATGTTAAATAGTCAGACTCTGTCTCATTTCTTTCAACTACGTTTGACGACACAGGCACTCTAACTAATTTCAGGGATGAAGGGGGAATCTCCATTTTGTGAAAACCATTAATATTCATGTATCCAAAGAAGGCATTGTTTATAACTGTGATCCACACTTAGATTTAGAAAAGTGAGTCAGAAGTCAAGTAAACATGCAATAGTGGTCACTCTTCCTCTAACCAATTTTCTTGCAATAAAATGCGTGTTGCAAGGTTTGCTTCACTATATACAGAATAAAAGTGTCACTGTTCAGATTCTATATAATAAAGAACATTGGAATGAAGATATAGTGATAACCACGCTTTAATAATATTATTGAGCTGTACCACAGTCATGTTGCATCATCTCCTTATTTAGAATATGCGCGTGTCATTTACTGTAAGATTACTCTACATAGTAACAATCCTTATTTGGCACATGATAATAGTTATCCATATGTTAGAAGAAAATACGAACATGCAAATACAATTCTATTATGTATACTAGTTCTGTCTGACCATTCCCCCAATTATGAAGTAACATACATTAGTTCATTTTGAACGTACAATGTTTGATCAGTTAAAATGTCAGACGCATAACTTCTTGAAACTGCAATCAAACACCGCAGGTGTGGTTTACGTGAATATCAATTGATTTTGCAGGACGCTGGTCAAGCAATCCTTCGATGCGCAATTATTTCATTGGCCCGATTTCTCTCGTGAGGCCGAGACTCTAGACCTGGATGCTATAGAGATGTGGAATTAGTTATTACATGTTCGCTGTTGTGATATCACCAATTTCCTTAACATTTAGAACAGATAGTGTTTCCTTTGTTTGTGTCAAACTTCATTGGGATGTGTTTCAGCAGATCTCTACATTATCAATTTTATGTGTGGTATTTCCATACACTTCACTATCTTCTATGGTCAATGTCTTTACCAATAGTTATCAGGTGAGATTTTGTATCCAATTATTAGACTCATCTTCTCATGTGAATACAATTATAATGGACGTGCCAACATTTCCTAAGGGCCAAACATCTTTATTTACACACATATTTCACTTAAATTGTTTTTAAAGTGATGAGAAACACCCCGGTAAGGTGATAAAATAGAAGAATAGAGAATACTCTTGTTCAAAGTAGTAATTTTTAGAAATATTATATCCAAATAGCCAAACACACAGTCATTCTTATATATTAATTAATTGATGGTAAAATCATTTTCTTCAGTTTATCACCGAGAGACGCTTCCCAAATCATGTAGTAAATATTTACAATTGAGCATTGTTCAAACAATGTTTTCTATGGAGTGGTATGGTCGATTTGCTTTAGATTTTCGCTGATGTTAGTAGAATTACATTCCTCCAGTTGGACTAGAGCGTGAATACTAACTTATCAGTTCCCTGCACCCGAACAAGTACATAATATGTCTTTAAAACATAGATTTTTAATTTTAGAAAGGACATAATTATCTAAAATTATTATGTAAATATTACACGGCTTGGAGTTGACTATGCCAAAATAGTTGTCCGATGGGACCAATTCCTACACCGAGGACCACTATTTCGCCATAGTCAATGACAAGCCATGCATTATTTATTATAGGTTATCAAGCATTCTTCATCCTGCCACAGATTCCATAATGTCAAACAATTCACAATAAGAAAATGTTAACTAGCGAACAATTTATCACTTTTTCTACTGAAAACAAACTTAAAGATTCGTTTCGAAAATTTAGTATAGTGCGAACTGAGGGAATTAACAAAAATATCGAAGCAATGTTATGATGAGAGAATACAGGAAGAGCAACAGGATAAATCCTCACATCAAACATGTGGAAACAATCATAAAGAATGTAAAAAAAATGTTCACAATCATTTATTGTGCTCTAGTTGTCGATTTACAAAGACAGTTCAGAGAAAAATTTAGAAATTTTTCAGCAAGGCGGAGATGACTTTCAAATTTACCTCCCCAGATAGTGTGTATGCTAAAAATAGATTTCTGGAATTTTCCAGCGATAGTTGGTGTGCTAAAATTTGGAAGCGTACTATCGTGTTGGGGGCGACATTATCAGAAAAAGTGAACGTCAAATATCCAATCACAAGGGTGGATTAAGTATACATTGTAGATAGTCACATGAGATAAATGTCTAGTAATATTTCATGTCCCAGTTTAAATTTTTTTTTTTTTTTATTGACTGGTGTTTCTGACTCAAAACTTATTTTATACCACTGAATCAATACATAAAGTTCAGTGAAGAGAGATATGATTTATTGGCAACAATGCGTATATTGTACATGAAATACAAATGATTACAGCTGAGATTTATCTGAATTTTTGTCTTCTATATGATCAGTTACTTGCAAATTTAGGGGTCAGGTAGATTAGCAAACTACACCACACCGGCTCCCAACTCAGTACAATTTTGCCGTTTTTGTCTTGAGATTGAAGTAGTTGTTATTCATGTCTTTCAGAATCTTATTGCTGGGGGTAATCGAACTCTGTTGGAACACATATCCGTCTACAGTACTGAGCAGTAGCGCACTACATGTGTGTCATATCATCATGCTCACAGGACTCTGGTTCAGTCCCTTATACACTCCACAGAAGAAATTGACAGCAGCAGAGAAAATAAAGTGACATACCCAGTGTGCAGAATTTTCCCCTTAAAAGTGGTGCTGTGTTTAAATTTTATCATGTATTCATTAAAACAAAATTCATCATCTGATAATCACTTTTTATTAGCTCACCTGAGACGAAGTCTCCGGTGGAGCTATAGTCATCACTCCTCGTCTGTCGTCTGTCCGTCCATCCGTCCGTCGAGCCGTCCGTCCGTCCATCAAGAATCATCTTCTCCTCCAGAACCGTAAGACGGAACGGGTTCATATTTGGTGTGTATGTTCCCTAGGTGAATCACATTCAGATTTGTTCAAATGAGGTCACTGGGTAAAATAGTTGTGAAAGCAGGGCCATAACTATTCCTCCATAGTAATTCTTAGAACGACTTCTTTTCCAGAACTGTAAGGCCGAATGGGTTCATATTTGGTGTGGATGTTCCCTAGATGACTCACATTCAGATTTGTTCAAATGAGGTTACCAGGTTGATTAGTTGAGAAACCAGGGCCATAACCATAGTAGTTCTTAGAATGACTTCTTATGAACCATTAGACCGATTTAGCTTATATTTGGTATGGAGGGTCCTTGGGTGACTGGGAGTCAGATTTGTTCAAATGGGATCACTAGGTCAAATACGGGCAGAGCCAGGGCCCAGGGACACAACTCTTAAAAAAAAAAATATTAATTTAAATCCTTGCTCAATTTAAAAAACAAAAAATTGAAACTTGAAAAAAAAAATATTTAATTTCAAATTGAAAAATGGAAAAAAAAAAGAAAAGATTTTTTCAATTTATTCTTGATTAATTTTTTTTAGACACACAACACCCTCACCCCCCCCCCCCCCCCCCCACCAACCCCACAACCTGTCCTTGCCACCCCACACCCCCTGCCTAGTTCACCCCATTAAAGCCTTCTAAAGCTGTACTGTAGCTATCAGGCATGCCATGAACTTCTCACAGCTGTTTGTCCAGTCATTATAAAGTAATCAACTTTTATCTCAATATCCACATTTCTCATGGCTACATGAGAGTGAGCTCCATGAATGAAATTTAATCCTATGTGTTTATCTGCAATCTCAAATACAACTCTACCTGTTTGACAGTTTGCACCTTTATTATTAGTATTAGTATTAACCATTTCAGGACCAGAGCTATAGCTATAGTCATCACTATAGCTATAGTCCGTCGTCCGTCCATCGTCCGTCCGTCCATCCGTCAACAATTATTTGAACATCTTCTCCTCTGGAACCAGAAGACCAAATGGGTTCATATTTGGTGTGGATGTTCCCTAGGTGACTCTCATTCAGATTTGTTCAAATGAGGTCACTGGGTCAAATAGTTGCAAAGCCGGGGCCATAACTCTTTCCCTCCATAGTAATTCTTTTAAACATCTTCTCAAAGGCCAAATGGGTTCATATTTGGAATGAAGGATCCTTGGGTGGCTGGGTGTTCAGATTTGTTCAAATGAGGTCACTGGGTCAAATATGGGCGGGGCCAGGGACCTAATAACTCCAATTTTTTTATTTTTTTTTAAACATTATTTTTTATTTAACTCCATGTATATATATACATATTGTGCCCCCCCCTGGCCCTTTACTCAAGTTCACTGCTTCTGCCACCCTGGTCCCAAAAATAATATTTACAGTACTCAAATTCTTGACAGAGAATCATTCATAAGAAGCATTTACTTTGGCTCTAACTGTATGCGGGGTATGCCTAAACATGTCAAGTGAAATCTGACATTTTTATAAACATTCCCTGGATCTGCTAGAGGTCATTAATTCCCAATTACGACAACAATCTATCATAAGTATTGTTCAAATCTTTCAACAGGACATTTAACACTCCGACATCCACCACTTCACTAGAACATATTTGGCAAACTTGTTCTTTGATAGAACCACCAGCAAAATTGTTCTTTGATAGAACCACCAGCTCTATTTAGCTCATATTTAATATTGAGGCAGGCTCCTTTGGTGATGTGTGATTCAGATTTGTTCAATCAGGGTCACTAGGTCAAGTAGGTGCAAGGCCAGCTACATTACTCTTTCATGATATGTCTTCTATGCAAGAATCAAATGGCCTATTTTGCTTATATTTGGTATGAAATTACCTTGGGTGACAGATTTGTGAAAATGGGATCACAAAGTCGAATAAGGGCAGAGCCAGAGACAACTATTTCACCACATAGTAATTCTTAAAATATGTTTGCATGAGCCAAGAACTAGTTGGCTTATTTAGCATGGAATGTTCTTGTTTGACTGCAATTCAGATTTTTTTAAATGGGTCACCTGGTCAAATAGGGGCCAAGCGAAGGACATTTTCCCTCTTAATATGCTTCCTTCACAAGGACCATCAGGTCTATTTTACTGATATTTAGTATGAAGGGTTCTTTGGTGTCTGGGATTCAAAATTTAAATTTAAATAGGGTGGGACCAGGGATATAACCATGTCTCTATAGTAATTCTTAAAATGTCTTCTCAAGAGAGGTTGGTCTATTTAGCTTACATATAGTATGGAGGATCCTTTAGTGACTGAGATTCAGATTTGTTAACATGAGGTCAACTAGTCCAAGTCTTCTTGTACTAAAACCAGCTAAGATATTGGGATGGCGATGCTGGCGTTTAGTCCAAGCCCGCTTGCATACCAATCCTACCACACGACTTACGCCCACGATCTGTGGCGGGAATCTGTGGTGTATTTTACTCGATTTACCTAGCAAATCAATACATGATGCTATATACATCGGAAAGGCTTACATCTAATGGTCATAATGGTGTATAATAATCTAACTTTAATGTTAAATTACACATAGAATATTCCGGTTGATTGCCACAAACATCGATTTGTTTCTTGTTTGTTTACGTTTTAACCGAAAGCCGAAGTGGTCCGAATAAGTTCGGCATAATCCGCTGTTTGTTCTGGGAATTCTACTTTCCGTTTCTATATATAGCGCGGGGTTTTCCGAACAAAATAGCGAAACCCGATCGCCGCAAAGTCCAGTTTCCAATGTGCTTTGAGAACAATTCCCGCACTAAAAACTTAATGACATAATGGAGGATCAGAACGGTAGTTTTGTTGACAATTATCGCAAGCAACTTGTCAAAATTGGAGCAAATTAGAACTCTTGTGTCTGACTTTCCATCCGTGTGATTTTCATCCATGTGCATTTTGATTTTGTGTTGATAAAATAATCGGAGAACCGAATCACACAGTTTCGAAATATAGTTCTTCCGTTTTAGTGGGACTTTTCAAACTTAAGGTTAAAAATTTATACAAATTTTGTTTGATTTTTTGTGTGCTTAACAAGAGCAGTATATTGCTCTGTTCGTTTAGTATATATCTTAATTTCGCCGAAGTCCACCAAATGTGGGAAATGTAGCACCATATTATTTATTCTAATACTCGTTGTGTTTACACTGTTTTAAACTTTGAGAGGGTTGTAATTCCCCGTAATTTATTTAATGTATTACATTTATATCTTCAATGTTTAATTAATCTATTTATTATTTTATTTATTGACACACATAATTACGATTACAATGGAGAATTCTTCGTAATTTGCGTTGTTGTCCAAAATCTACGGAATATTTTCAACGGAAAATGCCGAACACAGTTCGCGAGGTCATCCGAGTTCGCATACTTTTAAAAAATTGTAAACATTGAGGTAAATGTCTCTTTTCGCATTAAATTACCGTTTTAAATTCACAACTGATGTGGGTTTCAGATAAAATAGCATGTCTTCTGCGGAAAATATCCGTTTATTGTCGCAATTGTGATATTTTATTTCATATAATTGTGGTTTTATTTGAGCGGGTCACTAACGCTTAAGCCGTGTCATAAGCGAGCATATAGGGCGGTCTTGGACTAAACGCCAGCATCGCCATCCCAATATCTTAGCTGGTTTTAGTACAAGAAGACTTGGACTAGAGGTCAACCTGTTAAGAAATGACGGGGCTATGGGGAGTTAACACTTTCTAATAAAATCATTGAAATACCAAATTCATTAAAACATCTACCTTGGAACTACCTGACTGATTAATCTGACATACATGTATGATGTTTTGGGTCCGTGGATAATTGGGCTTCAAACAGTTGTAAATGGTTTTATAAAAAGGTGCTTGTGAAATTGGAAATTTCCAACAATTGAGAAAGTTTGAGATGTCGGTTGTGAAATTCCAACCTAAGACTTGGGAGTCTGGAGCCCGGTCGGGAGGGGACTTGTTGAGCTGGAGGAGGGGTGTGATCAGTAGTGTACAGTTGGTAATTTCAAGGTGGATATTCACCGATCTACATACATGAAGCCTCTCTAGCCACATATCCTGTTTAGATCTACTTCTTTTAAAGTGATTATGAAAACTTCTGACTGTTGTGGTCTCCAGAGTCCCAGTCTTATTAGTCTTTGCAGTCTGGTGAGCGACCCCACAGTCTTTGACTGTCTTGTTATACATCAAGACCCATTTCTATATGAATGAGAGATTGCCAATGTTTAAAGATAATAGTCCAATTGGATTGTCCCTGTATCATCCAGTTACAACAACTGAATTTCACCAAAAGCGGATTTAGTTATCCAAATTGGTTTATTGCCAATAAATATTCACAACAATACCAATAACGATATCATATTTGCTGAAAAAGTCCTATTGTAGCAGCTTTTCTTGGCAGTTTGGACGATGAGTTAGTGTGGTTTACAAGTTCCATATATGGCGATTCCTAGTTCAAATTGGAATTCCCCAACTCGTGTTATCACAAATGTCAACAAATAGTATTTCCATGTGTAGCCAGCATGGTGCCATGTATCATGTCTATTTGCATGAATAAAATATGATTACCGATTCATAAATAAGTATATGCACATGTATGCATACGCACATCAACTATTGCAACATACTGTAATCTTTTTGATAATACTTTTCATAGTCTTATATTCCAAAATTATTTTGGTATCACCACTGATCGAACATGGAGCTGTGACCTTTTGCCAGGCCACCAAATATTCCAGCTGGCGAAAAATAACAGATTTAAAAAATAAAACTATGAGCTTTGATGGGTGGGTTCCTCGACTAAATTTTGAACTATTTTTTAGCCCCCAAAGCAGAAGAAATAGTAATATAGGGGCATTAAATCGGATTATGTATCTTTTACCTTTTCTTTACTAAATGGATTCTCCAATTTAGGTGTATTATTCATTTGAAGGGGTGTTCAGGATAATTGAGCAGACGACGAAAAGATCAAACAGATGCAGAAGCTTTTCAATTAATTGGTTCAGATAAAAAGATTAAGGGAACTAGTCGTTAATGAGTATTTAGAATAGAAAGGTTTCATGATCTAATATAGAGCTGTTTTCATGAGATACATAGATTTGCCACCTGCTCTGGACTGGGATGCCACTTTATCCAGAGGGTCCCCCTAAAAGAAGAACGGCGATGTCCGGCGCTGTATATTATAATATTATGAATAAAATAGGATATGTGGCATATCTACATGTGCTACATCTCATGTATCAATTTTCTTCAAAATTAAATTAATATTTTTGAGTCAAAGTGTCATTCTAAAATAGGCGATATCGGTCAGAGCGCCGGTCATCTTTCGAGTATAGCCTTCTGTCGCAGTTAATTAACAAGAGCGGACCTACAGCTAAATGAGCTTTCAAAACCAGTTGCTTCATTAAGCGGGTTTACTAATGGTAATATATACGCCAGCCCTTCTACCCAAAGCGCTAAGAGTTAGTATAAATCTGAACTTTGTCCAAAGTTTTTTATTCTGATTTGATTTATCAAAGTCCATACTACTCTATTCATGCATGATTGGTATTACAACCGCCTACCTGAATCTTTCTCGCAAATGTTCACCAAACGTATTGCCAGACCCGATACTAGACAACAGCGCCCATTATTCCTCAAAACCCCGAGAACCTCCTTTTCCGAACAGCTACCGTTTCATGCATTCCCAACCTCATGGAACAATTTAGATAACACTATATGACTAAAAATCAAACTAGGCACGTATTCAAAAAACACATCACAGAAAAAATAATAAGCGCATATTCTAACATCAAATGCAAACATCGAGAATACCCAGACTGCCCCCAGATCGTACCCCGTTAAGTGTACATATGACGGTTTCAACATCAACCAATACGAATCAGTAGTCCCTGTACCCTTATCCGCCAAAAATACTACCCACTCATCTGAATTTGAACCATACACATGATATTGAACAGCCCTCGGGTAGTATCCAATTTCACACACTCTTGAACTAGCTTAGCCCTAAACTTATAATTTACATATACACAATCTGTGCACGGCTCACCCGAGGCCATGTTACTATTGTTATTAATTTCTATATTCACCATACTGGGGATGGCATGCAGGAAGTATATGCCATCCCCCACAATATACGACATAATTTTCATCAGTATTATGTAATAGATATGTGTATTGCAAATAAAATATCATATCCTATCTCGACAACGTATATTTCACAATGGCAGTATATTATTGTGGTGTTTGTTATGATCATTGCGAAGGCTATATGAATGTAGCATGCGATAGTTAAAATGTGATCGGTGGTATCACTTGTCATGTGAGTCACTGAAAGTAAGTAGTTTTAATTTCTTAAGAAAGTCTGTCTTCATTTATTACTGCTGCAATCGAGATAGAACTAACGGCAAATGTGTCTTCTCGATGCCAATGATGGATTGATGGCTGCAGTGCAAGAGGGCCAACTCGAAGATGCTATCAAACGGGAAGCGATATTTCTCCGCTTCGAGACGAAATCGATGTACACTTTGTGCACTCGGCATCTGAAAGAAAATGCCATTCATAATCTGCGCAAAACGCACACGCATGAAGATATCAACGACATGGTGTCAAAAAAATTTCAGCTCAACGTATGTACTGTTGATGATGGACGAGCTACGATACTGTGTGACGAAATGGAGGACGAGATAAGGATTAAGTATATTTCTCATTATCTGACTGAATTTGTTTTGCCCATGATAAGAACAACGGTGTTTGATCAAAGACGGCGAATGACGTCTATACCAAAGATGTGGACGAACAACAATTGTGAATCAATAAACAACAGAATTAAATTAGATAATGACTGGAAAATACTCAGACTGACGGACTTAATAGACCGACTGCACAAGCTTGAACGTGACCAACTGACTGACATCCGAAGTGCTCTTCGTGGCCGTGGCCCATACAGACTATAACAAGAAAAGAGCGCCATGGCCATGGCCCATACAGACAATCAGTTAAACTGCTATCCTGATGAATACAACAAAGCACTATCGGAAAGCACTCTCTATTATGAACACAATAATCCAAGTCCCATAACTATCGCGTAATAAATAAGCTGAAAAATAAATAAATATTTGACAACGGGACCACGGGTGACACGACTATTGACAATTTTGCAGACGAGCGAGACAGTTATAGAATCGATGGACGGGCGCTTGACGATACCATAATTTGGTCGAGTTGCCAGAAAACCTGGACAACGAAAGCTACAGTTATTTATCCCAAAAGGAAACAAAATCAAAATTGACGAAAACAGTAGCCAAAAACTGAGCTGTAGAGGCAGTAGCTAAGAGTACACTGCCAGTGGAAGCTACAATGCACCACAGTTGCTAGTATGCACTATATACAAGATGCAGTTGCAAAATATGCATTGCAATGCAAAAATGAATGGCAAGAAATAGCAGTAAAACTGCAATAAATAAAAAAAAAATTGAATCCGCCTGTCTGATATAGTTGACACCGGTAGCATTATTTTGTTGCAGTCGATTCTGATAACTAAAGCGCGCCGCACACGAAGCGATATATGTTGCAAGATATTTGTCGCAGGCCCTTGCGATATAAAGCTAACCACACATGCTTGCGTATGCGTATGGTGCGTTGCGTTATTTTTATCGTATGCGATTGTCGGATGGAAAATCAAGTAGAAATGCACGGGCACCCACACATGCATGCATGCGGTTCCGATGCGAAACTATTCTGACGCTCCGAATGCCTCCGATTTTTATCGGACCGAAAATACTCATATTTTCCATCCGATATAAATCGTCGCTCCGTTTGCGTTCGCAGCGGAATTCCCAATTATTTATGACGTCATCTTGGAAAAGGCGCGATTTTTCAAAGTAATAAAACTTGCCGCGAATTAGATCTACTCCCATAACACCACAAGAAGTGGAAGATGTGTGCCTTTCTAGTTAAACCCCGGGTTTATCTGTATGTGTGCCAGCATGTGGACTATCACGAAAGCCAGAAATCATTTAATGCGTGGCAGGATATTTCCGAGAAGATCAGTGGGGGAGGGGGTCTCCAAAAAAAAATCCGTATATAGGACCGCGGTGGGTGGTGGTCTAGAGGCTGAAAAAATCGTGCTTGTAAATATTTTCCAAAATGTTTTTTTTCAATTTACAAGTACTGACCATGTAATGTTGTTTGTAAGCATATTAGTACCATGTTGTTGGTATATGGCTATATAGGCAGCTATAGAGACTCTCTAGCCTCAGATTTAGCAACATTCTGGATTTCACAGGATCCCGGCCCACTTCACAGTGGACCACCGTAATAGCGTTCAGGAAACTTATGATCAACGGAAGAAATATTTCGTAACACAAATAATATATTACCCAGTTGTATTACCTGAGTAAAAGTAATAAAATAAAAAAAAACTGTATCACAAATTGGATACTACATGGTGAATACTCAATGATGACTAGATATCATTAACCTGATTGTTGCATATTAAACATGAAATTGAAAAGGGTATCTCATAAATTTCTAATGTCTGAAATACTGTCTTGTTCTGGCATGTAATCAAATTCATTCCTTCTGGTTATTTCTCATCTTGATTGATTGCAAGTAATGTCAATTTGCAACATTTATCCAAATAAAACTGAATTGGTTATGAATGACCGTTAATGTTTAGTGCTCAGACAATCCCATCTGAAGGTGACGCTATTCTCATTGAATTTCCGAACTTCATCTTGGATCTTTACTGCTCAACAAGACTAAACTATCTGGAATACTAATTGTATACTGTTATCGCTTACAAATAGATGCACTTAAATAATGTGATGCATTCAGATGCATTGAGAAATGACATTCTTCAATGTCTTCAAAGTTCAAACTAAAAGTAAAACCAAGAATAAAATCTGAATGAGACTATACTGCAGACTCTAGTGCACAAATGTACATATGGTTGAGTTAAAATAATGCAAAATGTGTTTACGGATGGAACAAGGCCGGTAACTCTGGTATGCATGGACAGGGGAAACCTGTGATATGCAGTAATACATGTATGTGCATACATCCTTCCTCTATCATTCTGGTCTATCACCACAAAATTCGACAACCGACACTTGAACTTATATTGCAAAAACATTGTACGGACTGAATTTCATAAAGTCGAACAGGGCCCATAACTCTGGTAGGCATTGGTGCTCACAACCGGTGATATTATGCATATTCGTTCCCCATTTCTGGTCCTTCACCATGCCATAGAGCATCAAAATATGACAATCGACTCTTGAGTTATAATGCAAAATGTTTGTACGGACGGACGCACGGATGGCTCGAGACGTCAGCTATATACCCGCCGACTAATATCGGGGGTATAATAACCATATATCTATGTGTATACCTAACCAAAACAATTCCCCTCTCCCACCCCACCCGGTGGATAAGACTAAAGAGTTCTTTGGTCATGCATAAATAATTGTAGCACCCCTGACCTGTTTACCACTATTTACACTGATCAGTGTTCTCTGTCAGATACAACACACTCGATATATTAATTAAGGCTATAATGGGGTCTAGAGCGATTTGTGACATAAAGTGTACCTACACTATATACTTTATTATTGTTGTTAGATACTGAAAACACCAGGAAACACATGGAAATAGTTTATTTTTCGTTTTTATGATCTGTGTTTACCAATTAAGCATGATATTGCGTGAGTCTTAATTTTACACAGCAAGAGTTTGCACCAAAAAAGGATAGTGGAATGGGATTAAAAGGCAGTTAACACTGTTATTGAAGAACGGCTAAAAAAAACTCTGAAATTTTGATAAAAACATGAGAAAGGGGGCGAGTCCCCAAAATTTGGAGGAAAACAAAATGCACAAATGGGGTGGTGGGTCCCTCGGGGTCGGGAAAAAAAACTTTTTGGGCCCTATATGTGCAATTTTTTTCCAGACTCCACTGAGAATTAAGATCGTTTATTTCTTAACCTCCTATGGTAATGATACACAACAACAATCACTAACAATTCCTCCTCCTGTAAATCCATGGTGAAGTGACTGAAACGATCACTATCGGACAACGTTCGCATGACCCCAACGGAACGACAACGCAAACATGTGTGGGTACTTTCGCACGACGAACGGATCCGATTATTTTCGCTAACGCATACGCAAGCATGTGTGGCTAGCTTAAGGTCGGTGTGCGCACACGGTCCGATTTTAGTCGTGCGACTTCTGCTTTTATCACTTATAATACGATAGATCACCGCACACGATGCGATCGGATCGTACGATCTGGTTGTTTATTTTCTCATGAATGCAGTGGGTTATATATATTGTATTTATCGTGGATATTTAATAAGAATTTCCAATAAACATATTAATATTACAAGTGTTTGTAGTTCTATGGTATATACCTGATTTAATTCCCCCACGCAAATTCACAATAATATATTATATAGACACCAATTTCCTGATGTCCACCGGCCTTGTTTTGTTTTTGTATTCAATTGTAGTTTTATTGTAGAGGCATGAATTTGTGACTCCCATGCCTCAATCAATTCATGCATTCTTCCGCCGTCAAAATATCCCACCGCTCTGACTTTGCTAATCACCTTGAACTTAAAGGACGTTTGACGCCATGATTTTGTGAAATAAAACATGTGGTCGCCACATGATCATATTTATAGTCGAATCTGATAATTATTGGCTACTTCGCATAATTCGCACGACTCGATCGTAGACAAAATTGTCGTACGATTTTCCACCGCACACGCTACGATTTGACCCGTAACCGGTGCCAGATATTTGTCGTACGATATCGCATCGTGTGCGGCGCGCTTAAAGCGTACTTTGAAGAAATGTTGTTGTAACTTGATGATATAGGGAGTCAGGGACCGGCTGATCGGATTGAGTACCTTTAACAATTTTTGCATTGGTTTCCGCTCAGACCAAGACGCTACAAAGTAACTCATGGGGATATCCGAAGAATCCTCTGTTCCCCTCATTCACAGTCATCATGTACCCTCAATCACATTCATCATGTAACCTCAGTCACAGTCACCATGCACCATCAATCACATTCATCGTGTACCCCCAATCACAGTCACCATGCATGTACCCTCAATCACATTCATCATGTAACCTCAGTCAGTCACCATGTACCCTCAATCACAGTCATCGTGTACCCACAATCACAGTCACCATGTACCCTCAATCACATTCATCATGTAACCTCAGTCACAGTCATCATGTACCCTCAATCACAGTCATCGTGTACCCTCAATCACGGTCATCGTGTACCCTCAATCACAGTCATCATGTACCCTCAATCACAGTCATCATGTACCCTCAATCACGGTCATCATGTACCCCCAATCACAGTCAGCATGTACCCTCAATCACGGTCATCGTGTACCCTCAATCACAGTCACCATGTTTATATTGTTGATAATTCACAAATATACTGTTTTGTCACATGACATTGCGTCGGAGGACTATAGTAATGACCCTCGTCCGTTGAGCCGTCCGTCGGAACTTTCGTCCGAACCTCTATTCTGTCATTTTCTGCTCAATGTTTTTAAAAATTGGCACATATGTCAACCAGCAAATTGGCAGCATGGGAACCTGCGCACCTGTGATTTTGATTTCTGTAGTCTGAGTCATTTTGGTTATTGCCCTTTTTCGACATAGCATCGTACATCCTGGGGCGCATCTTTTGCCGGTGCCTGTAATCCGTCATTTAAACTTGGCACAGATGTCAACCAGCATGGAAACCTGCGCACCTGTGATATTGAGTTCAGGCGAAGTCATTTTTGGCGGAATTATTGCCATTAAAATGAAGTTTTATGTTGTTTATTTTAGAGTTACTGACCCTTTCTCGACACATTGACGATATGCAACACATTTAATGAATATGCACTTTGGTTCATATCGGTGTAATAAATTCCTCCTACAGTTTTTAGTATTGGTATCTGAAACCCACGAATCCTTCAAACCTGTCACCTCGATTGTTGTGGGACATTTGGTGCGCGACCTTTTATTTTCATATGGTCAAATGAATGGTGCCTGTAAAAGAACAAAGTTATACATGTAATATGCATTGCATGTCTTTTATGAGAGCTCCTTTGTTAACTTGTTATTTAGCTTTATTTTGTTTATTGCACTAATATGTATGATGCAACCCACAGGCACTGTACTTCAATTTTGTGTTTGTTTCTATTTTATCTGCTTCGTAGAATATAAGGTAACACAATTTCCATTATTTGGCAGTCTGTTGAGTATGAAGTATGCTACAGATGGCAGATATAAAGCTGGAAACAAAAATAAAACTCTCGTCATCGAGATATGTTCACCGACATTCCGTCGGAGGTCTATAGTAATGACCCTCGTCCGTCCGTCCGTCTGTCCACCCTTTCGTCTAGGCGTGCGTCCATCACATACTCACTCATTGGAGTTGTGCATATTTTCACTTACTATGTACAATTTCACCTCGGCCTACATCGATGACTCGACCTCATATGACTGTTTCGCCAACCTCCAGGAATGACATTTTATGTGTATTCTATCGCAAGAACGGCGAGACAGAAGAATTGTTTGCGTCCGACAAGTTAAAGGGCAAAGTTCACTGCCCCGTTGGGAGGAAATATTTGTGCCTATCTCTATCTCTCTCTGCCTCCTGCTTTCGATCCTAACACTATATTCTCCTTTCTTCCACCCCTAACTCAAATTCAGTTATATATTTCCATTTCTCCTAAAACCATTATTTCCAAACGTTCCCGTCTGACTTATACCACACCCTCACTTATTGTGGACGGAGCATGTCGCCAAAGAGGAGTCGACTTCATATAAGCCATCGGGCTTATTGTTTGATCCTCGTTTCCATACATTAACTCTTCTATTTTACATATATTGTCATCTGTATATTATGTTATATGTTTGGATTTGAAATAAAAATAAGTTTACACTAAACGCGACATCACAGCACTCTTAACGGCGTCCGCGCACGTCCGTATATATTTCCGGTGGAATTTTTCCTATAGGCTGACAACAATTCGAGGTTTGAAAAAATATATTTAAAAAATCGAAATCTTATAGCTCTGAGCTTTGAATCAATTATTTTTCTCCCCCGAAGAAATAGTAATTTTGGGGTGTTGAATCGGACATCTTTAAATGATCAACCGATGGTCTGGTCTTTGAACGTCCAGGGAATCAAAAGTAAATTACAAATCACATACTTTGTAATAATTAGCTACTAACATTGCATGGTGTGACTCAGTTTGGTTTTGTGTCATTAGTTGCTCTCCTTCGACCATTTAAAGCCACTTGATATAGTGAATACGTCTGAACCTTTTGACAAATTTTGTTCATTCTGCGGACATGCAGATCCAACATTGTTTTGTCTTAATGTTGGAAACTTCGGTTTCAATCAATTTCCCCTGCATTTATAGCAAATGCTATTTCAGTAGTCTAGTAAATGCATTTTCATTTGACATTTTCGCGTTCAGTATTTCATGTTCTGACCTATTTTGAATAACGATAGTGCTTGTGTGTGGTATTCGTTTCCAGCTAGTTTAACATCCTGTATATATTTTACATTTATTCCATGTTTTGTATATATCCTTGCATAAAATATACTCATTTTATGTGGTATAGTATTCGGTCTCTGTGTCAATATAAACAAGCAAAATGTACCACCCAATAACCGTCCCGTTATATGGTAACTAAAACATGGGTTATGGAAATTAGGGGGAACAATGCATAATTGGCTTTGGTGTCCTGAAGTTATGAAAGAACATTATTTGTGTAGATTTGGGGGATAAATGCATCTAAACATGGGCCAAAATCCAGACCCTTAACTTCACCGACTTGGTGCAATAAAGCAGCTATTTGTATGTCTCATTTACCCAAGAATAATGGTGTCTTTCTTTTGGCAAAATATATGGATAAATGCTGCAATTGTCAAGGGAAACATACAAGACCCTACCCAAATAGTGACGCTTGGCAGCTGAGTCATACATATACCCTGATATATATGCAAGCATGTAGTTGACGATAAGCTGGTTGTGGGGTCAGATGGACCAGTTTTGGTTCAAAATTCCACCGACATTGTCACAAATAAAATTTATACTCGACCAAGCACCGAAAAGAGCAATTAGTGATGCCGGAATAACGTATAAGATCCCGCGTAAAATTTTAAAACTGCGCTCTGATCATCCTGCATCTGATTTCAAGACCCACCGTTTACTATGTTTGCAGGAAGCCGATTGATAACTGAACAAAAGAGAAGACAAGTGCACGAGGTCGAGACCATGGCATTCCTTGGAAGCGCAAGAGCACGATGTCGAAAACGTAACGACGAGTGGGGTGAATCAATGCTAACTCGTATTGAGCATGCAATAAGCCTTTTTACTGGTTCGCGATTTTCAAGATGGCCGAATGCCGATGGTTCCATATGGTCCGATTCCTAGCTTTTTATCCAATCCACCGGTAAAAGCCGGTAAAAGGTCAAAGTTGAGAAGTAGCATCCATTTGTAAACATTCGACAGCTGAGTGTGAGACAGCTGAGTGCGATAATTTTGTATCAACATTTTATGGCTTAATTTCATTTATTCTGAGTGCAACTACGTGTTTAAGAATTGTTTTGTGGCCATGTCATCTATAGAGTTAGGATCTGGTGACGATGCGGACATTCAGACGCCCTTTTTTGTCAATAAGAGTTACTGATAAATAGCGAGTTCTTGCGTTAAAAACATAACTCAAAAACATACGTGATACATCCAATCCATCTACTGTGCGAAACCTACGTATTGTATGTATCCAGGGTGTGTTTAATTAGTTTTATGAAGTTCTCGCACATGCGATTCTGTAACGACCTGTTGCCATTTTATTTTGGGAATTCCCAGACTGGAGTCATACGCTAAAAATAGATTCTACTTGTTAACTTTGACCTCCGGAGACCAAATGGCGGATTCGCCGCGAGTAAGTGATATCACTTATTGATTTAGTCGTAGAAAAAGGGCGCTAACACCACGATTGCCGTATGAAATTCTAAAGAGAAACATCCGAGACTCACTCACGGGGTAGACAATAAATGATTATGCCGTTCCATGGAGAATAGCGACGATGCCAGTTTTATCTCAGTGAATTAGCAGAAACTTATTTGGGCGACGAAGTCAGTTACATGCACGGTCAAACATATGAAGTGAGAGTTATAGTGGAGCATTTTGGTATCGGAACTCTATCACAACCTTGAGGTCCCTTAAATAAAATGTGATGACGTGCAGAGAGCCGTCGGATATAATACTGTATGATTCTTGACACACGAGCAAATGTACCACTGACACTGATGAACGTATGCCCATTGTCGAGAAAGCGACTGCTTTCGTTCGCGATGATATTCGGTCAACCATATACAATTGTGATGCGTACCAAAAACCAGATTGGACCCTCCATGCGTATTGTGTAAGACATATGATCCCAATGTTTTATGCTGGTGGTAATTGTGCCTATATATACGCTAAGTTGCCCATCTCTATCTCCAATAGATGGAAGATCTCCCTCGAACAATACCCGTCGACGACATCAATGCGTTCACGGAGAAGGATTCTTCACAATCAGAAGGTCTGGCAAGTTCTGGGATAGGATTTATTTCGACAAAACCACAGAGAAGTATCTTAGTTGGATGTTTAAGGTAACTATTTGGTGCATGGTCTCCCATGTGGCAGGGGAATAACGGAGAGCACTTTTACGAAATGGGTTCACGGCCTCGCCTCTGTCTACCGATATGCAATGCTCTTGAAAATTTTGATCACAAACACTGGTCACAATGACCAACACCGGGACCTTCGTAAGAGCGAACACTAAAAAATTATATTAGTGACAAAACCAAATTCCTCAACTGGTTGAGGGTACATTCTCCGTTCCGCAATATATAGAGCCACTGCAGTTGGTCTAACTTTAATCTGTCACTGTGGCAGACAAATACGTCAGTTGTGACCAGGTCGTTACAGTTGATAATGCATGTGTATCAATGGTTGTACGGAAAACATTCAGCAGCATCAACTGCATCGCACCGACACTGTCAAATTAATCGCATCAATTGCCAGTTCTATCAAAGTACGTGGGGTGAAGTGGTAGTGGATCCCACGATAGTTTTCAGCCGCATCACGTGTGTGATTCAGTCGCAGTCCGAAATGGAGGGACATCTCAAGTATGACCTTGGACTAAAACCGCACAAACTGTTTGATTCTGGTAGAAGGAGAAAGACACAGAAGTGAGTCCTTGTCAAAATACTCATGTAATTTTATGCCACTGAACGGGGAGACCTTCCAGGAAGCCCTGTTTTCGTCATAGATGATGGTTTTCTGCCGAGAGCAGTCGTATGGCCCAAACGGTCATCATATGGATATATATCTGCACCACATATTCAAATTATGTAACGAAACAGGATCCGGTGAGATTGCTGTATTTGATGGCTATGAATGTTACATATCAACAAAGGGTATGGCGCAAGCGCGCAGATCAAAGGTAGATATTCCGCAGATATCAACATCTCGCTTGACCTGCCAGTAGCCACCTCCCAACCAACTTCTGTTTATCTGGCCAATCGTACGCAACTAATCCGCCTGGTAATGCAGGAATTTGCCTTTTCGAGAGGCATTATTTCATTGGCGTATAGCTGTCATGTGACCGCGTTAGCATATCTGGCACATGTAACTCAAGAGATTGCCTTGTCGGGGGGAGAGAGTTCAGTTTGTGTTATTCGGAACCAGAAAGTTCGCTTCTCTCGACCATTACCGATACGATTCGTTCTGTAGCAAAAATATATGTGCACTCAACACGTTTCTCTTCCACCAACCAGCTGCGCATCACACTAGCATGCTTTCCGAACATATATATACATATTCAGGAATGGTTATGGTAATCGCTGTCTCAAACGGAGTGGGGCTGGTGGATAATCAGTGGTGTTCTTGTAGACCAACTGCAACAACACAGCCCTTCGCACCTGAAAATCTCTTGAACTTGGTCAGTTGTGGGTGTAAGAGTGGGCGTAATAAGAGATGTGGGTGTAAAAAAGCAGACTTGTTGTTCTTCGGATTGTGCAGTGTATAGTTTGGATTATTGTAGCAATCACAGACTGACAGACCCAACCGGCACATCTGAGATAGTCGAAGTTGATGAATAACCATATATTAGTTGGACACCAATCTTCGATTTTTATTGTTTCGACTCTCGTATGTTTGCTGCCATGGGTTATGTTTTTGCGTCCTTGATGGACACATTAGCACATGTTTTCAGGCCTGCTGTGTTTTTCATATGAGCTTTCCTGATATGATTTTGTGTGGTCTTTTTATTTTAGCTTTTCAGACACTCGAAGCCATGGTGCACGTTTTATGGGTAGTGCTAAATTTTCGGCCATAATATAATAAGGATGGGGATATTTCGATATATCTGATCAATGTCATTATCATAATAACCTTTGTTCTTGTAGATGGGTTCACGTTTCAACTCATTGTCATGTGAATATCTTTACTCGTTCTCTTTTATGGGACAAATTCTGAATCATCATGGAATTTCTATGCTATATCCAGGGGGGGGGGGGGGGGTCGAAAAAAAATTCCAGGCACGTATGATGGGGTGGGTGGGTGTCTCTCGGGTCCGAAAAGCAGTTTTTTCCATGTGCCAATATTTTTTTCCATTTCTGCTATTGAGTCTTATTTTGATGTGTTTTGAACAGAAACAGGTCATATATAGTTAATAGAAATGCTATACTATATAATAGAGGTTAGCAGAAGTTGGATCAGTTGCACAATGGCCAAAAATAAAGCAAATTCAACTTGATAGAACAAGAAATTGCGCTATTGGAAAAATAAAATTTAATCAGGATTCCATCTACTGATACAACAAAATAAGAATAACTATGCAAATTTAAGTGAAAATAAGCAATAAAATGAAAGCACACTTGACCATATGTGACATGGAAATAAAGATATAATAAATAATGGAATAAAATAGACTTTTGACAACGTAAAACATAAAATCTTAACATATAAATTGAAGGCCAGCCGGGCCAGCTTGAACAATTTCAAATTGTTTTCCAAGTTAATGTGGATCAGCTTGTAATGTTAATCACAGTAACAAAGTTTTATCGTCACTGATATCGTGAGCAAAAAAGAAGTGAGATTGGGCTATCCATCCATATGTTATTCCCAATTATTACGAAGCCTATTACTTCAGGCAGTGGCTACCATCCTGCCATTACACGCTATAACATGTTTCCTCAGTTCTGGTTTCTGAGATGCCCCAAGAAGAGTCATGCGGGTATATCATGGTTATGTTTGGTATTAGCATTATTCTTCAAACTGGGATGAACTGGGATAAACAGTTGTATTTCCACATGTTTTGATGAACAATTTGGTTCAAGCAATATATCACATAGCAAATATCAAAATATCAAATAATCTGAAATGTGTTGTACCATGTAGCCTGTATAATACTCAAATGTGATTATGTGACTAGATCATGTGACTATATATTATGAAAATGAATGTTAATAAAAACTTTGGCATTCTGCCTAACCCTAGAAATGTGATTATGTTGACACATTTCTTGATTAATGACACTTACATGATAAATTCAAATAGTATCGTTATCTTCATTATGCACTGTTCTATTAAAATCTCGCACAATAAACTATTTAAGGGGTGGGTGTCCAAAACTGACCGGAAAAAAATTCCTGAAACGGAAAAAAGGGTGGGTATCCAAAATTGCCTGGAAAAAAAGGCCGGAAACGGAAGAAATTGGGTGGGTGGGTGGTCCGAGGCCGGAAAAAATTTAAATTATCATACGTGGCTGGAAATTTTTTCCGACCCCCCCCCCCCTGCTTTATCCGGTAATAATTTCATCAACATCACCGATGATTACACATTTCTAGCGACACCTGATCCACGATAGACGGGTGTTTGTGAAGATTGAGTCCCTAAATTAGTGTACATGTGACTGCCCTCGCATACGTACGGCCTGGTGAAACTGCGTCAGAATTTGAGCCATTCCGAAAAATCACGATATCTCAAAAACCTCAACTTGGAATTTTGCTGTGTTATCCAAAAGCATGTTGTTGTTAATCCCTGAATCTCCGATTTTTGTCTCCATTGAACCGTATACGTGCCTTGACTATTTAAGGCTTCAAAGTTAAAACCGCCAATTGCCCTTAGCCTGGAAAGTAACCCCATGTTTTTGCCTAGACGTTACTCTCGTATTATAGTAATATCGCAAGTATTGAACTCGTCCTTGATAAATGTCGAAGATGTTTGATTAAAAGGCAAGCATGAAGCATATCATATGGGCATGCGAACAAATTTCATACACTATACAGGTTAGCATGACATCTATCCTTTCTATGCGACATGTATAGATGTAGGCCCTACTTATACGGAACTACTTATATAATTCTCTAAATATGCATGTTTAAAGTTTGAATAGCAGAAATTTGAAGTCAATATCACCACGGTGTTATAGCAGATTCATGTAGGCCTACATATATAACGAACGAACACTTCACATAAAAAGTACTCGCGGCGCAATTAATATTCATAACACATCATCGATCGGGACTATACTATTTCGAATTTTTAGTTTGTAATTTTATATGTGCGCACAACCATTAACAAAACAATTGAGAGGCATGATACACGAAAGGGAGACACTTGATTACAATGAACTCCGCACACACGTGTGTTTGTTTATATTCGTTGTTACCTCCAACATGGCGCCCGCAGTGCATGCTGGGATTAGTGACGTCACACGGAACCGCTCTATAGGCGATATTTTTGTATACAAACAATGACGTCACAGCGACCACGTGTGTTTGCTGCTGGTAGGCAAAAGCCATCAAAACAACGGCCAGCTGTGTATAGATTAGCACATAAACACACAATGCCTTCTCCAAAACATGCTATACTTTCGTCTTATACATGACATATTTATTGTAAATTTCTTACATTGACACAAGATCATATTACATTATTTATTTGGGGAAAAAACTGACGCGGATATGATAATAAGATACGATTAATAGTGACAATTTGGAGGATTGTCTGACACGTGGTCTGAATATTACTGCGGTTTTGTATTTGGTGAATTCGCTCGGATAATCCAATATATACGAACCGAGCATCATCAAGTTTACGTATTCAGTTGTCTTTGTTGTAATTGTGCCCATGTACATTGTCGAATTCGTCATTTATATGCATTTAAAGTATAATTAATTTGCACAACGCCGAATATAATTTTGATATGATTGATAATGAAAATGAGCCAAATATATGACATGGCTCATGCATGAGCGGCAAGTACCCCATGTTTATTTTTTCGATTGAGGCCTAGTTTAATTAACCTATAGTACCGTTTGAACATCCAAAGCATGTATATGTAATTTCAAAAGAGATATAAGATACGTCGGTTAAAAAAAACGAATTGCCAATCCACGGTTTTATGTAGGCCTATATATCTATACTCTGGGGGAGAAAAGTTAGCAATTTTCCATTTCGTTTTCACAAAAAAAAGTAAGATAAACGCTCTTTATTCATTCGATATCCAGCGATATCGGTAATATACTAACAATGTTCAACGCTCTTTGTTGTTCCATACCTGAAAAAATTACTTTAGTAAGTCTCCTTGTGGCAAGTACATTTGTTTATTGGTTTCAAAGGTGAAATTATTTATAATACTATTTGAATATTATAGTACCGGTACGGTAACTTATTTGATTGTACAGCAAGTGGGGCAAAGGGAACATTTACTCAATTTCTCCATTCATAGACTATTTTAACTCTATGAACAAAATAGTTGTTACTAAAATATTATTTGACTGATTAGTCGTTATCTTTTGGTCTGTGATTTATGCTTCACCGAAGGATCTGAAATATGCCATGGGCAGGAAAACATGCAATGCCGCACCCGTTTTCCCTCGGTTGAATGTCTTGGCGGCCTTTGCTATTGAGAAACGGGAGTAAAACTCAACGATTTTCTAGACACATCACTATCACTTTATTTTATAAAGTTCCCTTATATACGCCTTATTTGAGCTGTTCGGTATCATATAGTTATAGCCGCCATCTCGCTGGACACTAGCTTATGCGCCGACGGCGTAAAAGTACATAAAACTATCATTAACTTAACTTTTAATTGCCTAAATTCTTCAAACTTCACATATCACTCGCTTACATACGCACACATCCCCACACACTTTAATTCTTATATTTACGTCTTAAAGGTACGGTTGGCCTTGGCGGTGGGTATCCTGTGAAAATATTTCCACCCGTCAAAAACCGCCACAAACAGAAAGAACATCAAAATGTAGACAGACTTTGTCCGTATATAAATAAGAAATATCGCATAAACAGTATGTTATTCTCATATGTTTAACCATTGTTATGTAAACAAAAGCATAAAAAGTTACCTTTCTGGTGTTTGTTTATATTATGATGGTAAACATAAAGAGCGTTCTTTGTTGGTGAATTCCTGATATGGAACTAATAAAGAGCGTTTATGCCATTTGTGTGTGATTAGCCAGTAGCATTGTGCTGTCCTCTGTAACCCAATCAGGCTCTTGCTTAGGTAAAATATAGTAGGTATTTTTGATAAAATGCTGTTTACGCGATGGTCATGGTATATATGAACGAAACTGTATGCGTTTTAATGTTGTTCTGTTTACGGTGTTTGGAACAAATATGAATATTTTCGACAATTAAGACCTCACGTGCCTTTAAACCCCTTATTTTAACTTGTTTCGGTTATGTTCGGTATTCATAGTGACCCAATAAATATAGTAGCGACAACATTTACAAACGAAAAATAGACAAAGCCAGCTCTTTTTATAAGAATTTACAGCGGTGCTACAGTGGAAATTAAAGAAGTTTCAATAATTTCAAAGTACATGTATGCAACAAATGGGTCACAAATTTGGGAAAGATTGTAAAATTTAAACTTTCTAAACAAAGGTCGATCTTTTATTCTTTGGTTATAATTTCATATATCCGTCGATCACAATATTTCTGCGTATTATATATTTGCTATCCAATCCTATCTTATTCTGAACATGTTCGAGTCTATTTGGAACATCCAATAACACAACAACTATTTCCTGATTTTTTTTTTTACCGTTTTACTTTGGGTTTTATTCATAGATTATCAAACGCGCGATCATATCTTCTATGAGAATGCACTGCGATTCCATCTTTCTGCCTACCAGCTGGTTTGTTGATGTTTTGACACGTGACTTGTGACGTCACCAAAATATCGCCTATTGCGTCGTGACGCCCTGTTCCCGTGATATTAACAACTGATGAGTGATAACAGCCGTGTTACACACAAATCAACATCTTCGTATGGTGTAAGCGCATCACGGTTATCATTACTTTTCTTGTCTCAAAGCGAGTCATCTTTCAACATAGTCCATGTCGTTCATGCCTCGCTAAAACATCGTTATGTAGTTTACTGTGATAAGGTTCGATAATAAGGAAATCATTTCAAAGTCTGGGCCCACTCAAAGATAACTACCGACGCCATATATCGCCCGCAGCGACACCAAGCTAACTTCAAAACATATTTATTAGCACTTTAATATGTTTCCAAACATTTCAAGAGTGCTACTCGAGTTCCAACATGATAATGCAATTAATCTCTTACCATGATAAATAAATTACTGAACATCGGAAAATAAATCAACTTGGCGTCAGGACCCCGGGAGCTATCACTCGCAATTTTGCTTCCTGTCTACAAATGATACTATTGATGGGACCCGTCTTCGCCTAAAATGTACGTGTGTATGTACATGTAATCGCAGCTATTAACGTTCTTATATACAACCCGCTATATACACTGTTAGACAAATGCCTGTCGTTTTAATGGTGTCATACTGCGCAACATCGTTGCCAACCTTGGACCGTTAAACATACGGTCAGGTTGTAGCATGTACCACGGTACAAAACCGTTTAAGAAACTGGCAGACTGTAACCAGTAAATGTCAATCCGTTGTATCTTTTGTTACGGTTCAACACCGTTTAATTAATATCATGACCGTGACTAATAACGGTCTCGCGTACAGACCAATGGTATTTTTCACGGGTCAACACCAATTGTTTGCTCTTAATTTGATAATTTACCATAGAATTATCCAAGTTATCATGGTGACAATATAACTTCCCGGTAGGCATTACGATTCATGTTTTATAATAGTCGAAATTAGTATTATTCGTAACTGAAAAATACATCTTAGTTCTTCTGTTAGCTTTGATGAAACTTAAATCCTCAATGCATAAAGTGACTGACAATACTTATGTAACTTTGAAGTTTGAAGAGGATCAAACTTGTTATCTGTCTCGTGGAATTTAATTAAGAAAAATGATGCGCACGCGTGATGTGTTCACCTTTCACTCTCTTCATGCTATATTGCACGTCGAACGTACGCTACTTCGGCAAACGGGCTTAACTATAGTTGCCGCGGATGACTCGCCCGTTAACCGAGTACCCGGTCAGGGGTCGGTGGATATTGTCAGTATACTAATCCTGATGCGTACATTAGATACTCGGATTGCCGTATCCTAAGCGATCATGGACAATCACTGCCGTATGCATGCATGCATGACCATGGTAACAATCATATAAGGTGCATTCCAAATAATTTATTGTTAAGTTATATAAATGCGTCGATTATTAAAATTTCTAATTCGTCGGCTTCGGGGTGTAAGTGATATTTGATTTGAGTCGATGAACCCACCCCTCAAAGCTTAGAGTTATCAGATTTTGATTTTTAAAATATGTTAATTCTATCCACCTCGAATATTTGTCAGCAAAAATAGTAAACAATTCCACTGACTTCTTCCAGAAATATACGGACATGCGCAGTTGAAAGAGTTAGGGAGGTCACGCAGGTACGTGGCGACAGGGGTTTGTGTGTCTTCCTCCGAAACAAACTTTTGTTAAAATGTTCAACAGTTGGAAATTTCGTGCCTGAAAGCACCCTCACACTTGAGCAATCGAGCTAAGCGCAAGTGGACACGAATGCTCTTTATTGTTCCACGCTGATCGTTGAATGTTTTTAATTATTTGACTTTCAATTGAATAAATCTGTATCTTTATTTATACAGAGATCGTAAACAAATATTTAAGGTATTTATGAACAGGGTTCCCGCTTGTCGGAAAAATCTTTTGGTCAAGGTTTTGACAAATTCTGAAATTTTAGGCTAGTTAAAAAAAATCTTTGACCAGATTGAAAAACTAAAATATGGGTCATCGAGAAACCCGAATCTAAAACAAACATATTAACACAAAATAACCGATCAATTACGAGTTGGACGAAAGCGATGATGGAAATGGAGGATGTTTTTTCTTTCTAGACGATAATTTTTAACACTTCTGGAACCCTCTTTGACAGCAATGCGTACTATATTTAATCACGTGTCATAGTTTCCGACTGAAGCACAGTGGTATTTTCTGCAACGACTGGTGACAATTCCACTTAATGCACTGATTAGCAAAGTTGAAACTTCGAAACTTTCGCTGGGATCAATTCTACAGGTCTCCAGAACAAACACTGACCCCATCCCCAATAATACTTAATCATACAGAAAGGTATCCAACTTGGCCGGGCCTAATTTTGTATCATTTGCATCAAGTCCACAAACTTGTCCATATTACCCAAAAATAATATTCGGTTCATATATGCCTCATGAAGAGGTAGAACGATATTTTATTGCATTTCAATTTGATGTATCCCGTGTAAAAAATGGTTGAGAAGAACTTCTGTTATGAACGCAGATCTGATGCAGACCGGCTGTATTCTAATGATTTAGTATTATTGGGGGTGAGGTCAATTTTTGTTCTGGAGATCTGTGATCGATTACGGCAACCAAATGGGTATCGTAGTAACCACGCTCAAGAACATTCTATAGCTCTTTGAAGTAATCCGGGGATAGCATGCCTATAAACTGTATATAAATATATACTGACTACTGCATGCCCCACAAAACGCATTCAAGTAATATATGATATCGCATCAGAAAGAAAACTATATCCTTTTTTTTCTCTACACTTTGTAACAATAATGGGCGTTCGTTGTTTGATTTTGTTCTGATATGGTAATAAAGACTGTGTTTGTGGATTGTTGATCAAACGAATGTAGGTGTGCGTACCTTCCTAGCGAGTCAATATGGTTGCTCGCCAACCTTTTATAAAACAGAGCTTGTATGTGTACTGCAAATGCCGAAGTTAAGTAAGTCAGGTTCGGCTTAGCCGGATCGCGATTTAGAAGAAATTCATCTCATATATATTTTGAAGACCTCTGTCTGTATGTATGTTTGTTTGTTTGTTTGTTTGTTTGTCTGTCTGTCTGTCATTTATACAAATCTACGATTCTCGACCGATCGGGACGAAACTTGGTACGTGTGTGTAGTTTGACCAGGCGGTGAACGTTGTCGTATTGGCGAGCCCGTGCGGCGCCCGCTTCGCGCATGCGCAGACGAGATCTCGGAAACGGGTGGAGCTATCGACTTGATATTTGGTATGTGAATGTATCTTGCCCCGGATGCGAATTTTATCGGGTCGCCGAGCCCGTGCGACGCCAGCTTCGCGCATGCGCAGACGAGATCTCGGCAACGGGTGGAGCTATCGACTTGAAATTTGGTATGTGAATGTGTCTTGCCCCGGATACGAATTTTATTGGGTCGCCGAGCCCGTGCGACGCCAGCTTCGCGCATGCGCAGACCAGATCTCGGAAACGGGTGGAGCTATCGACTTGAAATTTGGTTTTTGAATAGCCCGGACAACGTCGTGCTCATCGGCTAGTCTCATATATATTTTGAAGACCTCTGTCTGTATGTCTGTCTGTCTGTCTGTCTGTCATTTATACAAATCTACGATTCTCGACCGATCGGGACGAAACTTGGTACGTGTGTGTAGTTTGAGCAGGCGGTCGTCGTTGTCGTGTTGGCGAGCCCGTGTGGCGCCCACTTCGCGCATGCGCAGACGAGATCTCGGAAACGTGTGGAGCTATCGACTTGAAATTTGGTATGTGAATGTATCTTGCCCCGGATACGAATTTTATCGGGTCGCCGAGCCCGTGCGACGCCAGCTTCGCGCATGCGCAGACCAGATCTCGGAAACGGTGGAGCTATCGACTTTAATTTGGTATGTGAATGTATCTTGCCCCGGATACGAATTTTATCGGGTCGCCGAGCGCGTGCGACGCCACCTTCGCGCATGCGCAGAACAGATCTCGGAAACGGGTAGATCTATCGACTTTAAATTTGGTTTTTGAATAGCCCGGACAACGTCGGGCTCATGTGAATAGCCCGGACAACGTCGGGCTCATCGGCTAGTCTATTATATACTTTGGGAAATCTGTGTGTCTGTCTGTGTGTCTGTCTGTCTGTGTGTTCGCGATGGACTCGAAAACGGCATAGCCGATTTCGATCAAACTTGGTATTTGGGAGTACTTTCGGCCGTGGACTGGCATGGGCCTATTAATTTCCCCGTGCGACGTGACCTTGACCTTGAAATCGGGTCATTCAAGGTCGAACGCCCGAATATCACGGGATCTCGATGAAAAGCAGAGGGGAAACAACCAGGACCAATTCAAGGTCAAATCGGGTAAAACCGGATGGATTTCGACGGCTACTTTTGTCGGGTACTTTTGTCCGGGCAGTGTTTTGGACGGGTCAAATCGTGACCCCACCTGACCTTGACCTTCAAAATGGACAATTCAAGGTCAAATCGCGCAATTCGCCGAAAAGCAGAGGGGAAACAGCCCGGACGAAGTCGGGTCCACCTGCTAGTCTATTATATATTTTGGGAAATCTGTGTGTGTGTGAGGGTGTGTGTGAGGGTGTGTGTGTGTGTCTGTCTGTCTGTGTGTTCGCGATGGACTCGAAAACGGCCGAGCCGATTTCGATGAAACTTGGTATGTGGGGGTACTTTCGGTCGGGGAGTGGCATGGGCCTATTAATTTGCCCGTGCGACGTGACATTGACCTTGAAATCCGGTCATTTCAAGGTCAAACGCCCGAATATCACGGGATTTCGATGAAATTAGTGTCTGGTGATACTTTCGTATGTGGAGTGTCGTAAGCCTATTCGTTTGCCCGTGCGACGTGACCGTGACCTTGAAATCGGGTCAATTCAAGGTCAAATCGCGAATTTTGATGGGTTTCGACGAAATTTGATATGTATAGTTACTTTTGTCCACTGAGTGTTCTGGACGGGTCAAATCGTGACCCTGACATTGACCTTCAAAATGATCAATTCGAGGTCAAATCGGGTAAAACCGGATGGATTTCGATGGATACTTTTGTCCGGGCAGTGTTTTGGACGGGTCAAATCGTGACCCCACCTGACCTTGACCTTCAAAATGGACAATTCAAGGTCAAATCGCGCAATTCGACGAAAAGCAGAGGGGAAACAGCCCGGACGAAGTCGGGTCCACCAGCTAGTATATATATAACACGATATCATTCCGTCCAGACCAGCTACGGGTCTATATATTCAGTCGTAACATTCCTTATAATATTTATGTGAGGTTGCGTTGGGCACTCATCTTGTCAGCTTTGATAAATTGAAACTGAACGTGTAACAAAATAACACATTTTTGCAGTTCCTGTAATCGATCTATATAGAGTGGCTACTGTATATATGTTGTCAGATGTGGTATTAAATCTCTCAAATGATTTTGTGAATCTGACAATAAATAGTATGGTCATTTGAGGGACATTATACATTCTGATTGAAGCTATATATGGGGCTCATTACCGTATAGTGTATAGCTAAGTCAATATAGTATATGAGCGCGTGCGTGCCATAATTTATCATGGATGAACACCGTCCGACATAAACCATATGTCCTTGCATTATAGTATGGGCTCTCCTTACCTGAGGTATCACTAGAAGGAGGAATTTTAGCGGCCATCGTATTCATATAGCCCAGGGCTATTCTAATTTCAGGATCCGGTTGTTGCGGGATGAATCTCTGGGTCAAGATATGATGTTTTTCACATTTTCCTCATGCTACACAACCAGACACATGATGTTCATCAGTTCTATAAGCTTCTTTTAAAATCTATTTTAAATTTAACGTTTTCTTCCATTAATTTGGGAGACAGTTATGTCAATGGTGTTGAAAATGTAATGGTAATGAAAAAATTGACGAACATGACATTTGGAACTTATTCCCTATTCCTTATTCCTTATTTTAAAAATGTCGCTTTCGACCGATTTGACGGCATGGGTGGGTGGCCGGCCCCAAATACCACCTATAAACATCCCGACCCCCACCCATCACCCCGGGGTGCCACCCAGAGGGAATGAAAATGGGGTATGGACCATTTTCGAGAACGGTAAGGATTTCGACCGATTTGACGGCATGGGTGGGTGGCCGGCCCCAAATACCACATAGAAACACCCCGACCCCCACCCATCATCCCCATGGGGTGCCACCCCGAGGGGGTGAAAATGGGGTATGGACCATTTTCGAGAACGGTAAGGATTTCGACCGATTCGACGGCATGGGTGGGTGGCCGGCCCCAAATACCACCCAGAAACACCCCGACCCCCACCCATCATCCCCATGGGGTGCCACCCCGAGGGGGTGAAAATGGGGTATGGACCATTTTCGAGAACGGTAAGGATTTCGACCGATTCGACGGCATGGGTGGGTGGCCGGCCCCAAATACCACCCAGAAACACCCCGACCCCCACCCATCGGGGTGGCACCACCGGGGGTGATGGGTGGGGGGTCGGGGTGTTTCTATGTGGTATTTGGGCCGGCCACCCACCCATGCCGTCAAATCGGTCGAAAGCGACATTTTTTAAAATAAGGAATAAGGAATAGGGAATAAGTTCCAAATGTCATGTTCGTAAAAATTGCAAGTAATCGTTTGACGTTTGCGCTGCACATAATATAATCGTGAACGTATTTGTTTTTCCGCGAATTCAGTTATATCTGTGTCTGGTTCAAATCCGTTTATCTAAAACTTATCGGATATTGTCAACATTATTGTGATCCGTGGCATATCTGCTATCGTATGGTTATAGCGTAGATACGTAGCGCGAATACGGGGAAAAACTTAAAACTCTCCCAAAACGGTATATTTGGTGACGTGTTCGACAAATAGTCGGATTCATGTTTTGCTTGTGTAATGGTGCCAATTAGCATATATGGTGATCGGTGCGATTTTAAATCTTGTCACAACTGCTAGGTATGACCTCAGACATATTTGAAAATTTGGATGATATCAGTGGGTTCTTGCGATCAAAATTTAACATTATATGGCATATGTATCTCGAACATGGGGCAAACACTTAACCCTTCACCAAAACGATATTGATTGACGCGTTCGACAAATAGTCGGATTCCTTATGTCATATCACATTGTTTTGCTTGCTAATGGTACCATTTGGCGTATGATGATTGGTGCGATTTTATATATTGTCGCGACTGCTATCTTAGAACCTTAGACATGTCTATTTGAAGAATTTGGATGTGATCAGTGGGTTCTTGCTGACTACAGTTGCGATCAAAATTTAAGATTGAACCCTATGTAGATTATCGTATTTTGAAAAAGATGGCGCCATTTTGCATATGCTTATATGTGAATTGAAATTTCTCAAAAATAATATATGTATGATGCACCACCATCATCGTAATCACACATGCATCGGGCGATTCTGTGATTAGCTGCAGTAATCTCGTCGTCGTCGTCGGCATCCTTTGTATGATGTCGTTCTACATTTCGACAAAGTTCAATGCAACCCCCACTAACACGCACCGTGTCAAGGCACGTGATTTTGTTGTTAGTCAATGCCTATTTAAAAAAAACCCGTTCGTATACGTCTCATTTATCTATCGAAATTGTTTATAGGTATAAAATAAATTTTGCCTTGTATACAATATTATAAAACTGTGTTTTAAGTCGGTTAATGGACTCGCGACTGGAAATTCGAAACTAAATGGTCTCGCTCTTCGGGCTCGACCATCTAGTTCCGAACGTCCAGTAGCTCGCCCATTAACACTGCCTTACGCATGCACGGGTGGAGCTGTATACATAATATCGATTGATGGCGTCTTGGTATTATCATGTCACAATTGACTCATTCTCACACAAGGGTTGTTAGAAGCATGCGCTTTTTGGTGTAACTTAGGACGTGCCACTAACCATTCTACTAACTTTATTATGGTCCGCCTGGTAAGTGGATAGTTTGTTTGCATGCTAGCTCATCTAACCGAATCAGTCAGACACTCAACGACCACAAACGCCCCTTAGATCCGGTTTGGCTGGACCGTCGATTGGAGATGAAGAATACACTCTATATGACTGAATGTCTGGTCTACAAGGTGAAATTAATAAATAGTAGAATTACATTGAAATATGATCCATTTTGTTTTGAAATTCGGCAGCTTAGAAATCAAATACACACATAAAACAGGCGTATATATATA
Source organism: Siphonodentalium dalli (assembly GCA_032622095.1). NCBI lineage: Eukaryota > Metazoa > Mollusca > Scaphopoda > Gadilida > Siphonodentaliidae > Siphonodentalium > Siphonodentalium dalli. The sequence continues at coordinate 124,852,162 of CP136064.1, forward strand.
ATTGATCCATTGGGGGTCGAGATCAGTCTGTGTTAACATCACTCACATCTGTACTGATATACTACCATTATTGATACTATACAAACGTTTTTCTGTATAACAAATAGTCCTTGCCTGACAACAAAATCCCCCCTTGACACGGTTCGTGATAGTGCATGGAGGTTGAATGTGCACTTTGTCGTGACATACCGGTATAACCATGTACGAAACAAAACTATGATGTGCGCTAACACATAATAAAATGCATGTTTTGCGCTGTATATAGCGCAAAATGTATAGGTAATATCAAGTAACTGTCGACGCAATTATCTTTATTTTGGGCACGTATGCACATAATGATATTTCTGACTCGAACTATGCATTCATATTGTTGTATCCGGAAGAAAAAATAGTAACTATTTTACTGTAGTCTCTAATGATGTTTCGATGTGATAGATACCCTCCGATATGCAAATTGGAAGCACGCCTCTACCGACAAAGAAATAAATTACCGAGGGTTCACAAGCACTATCACCGTGTATATCCGATAACGGAAATTATGCAGCAATTTCACCAGTTTTGTCCTCTTGATAGTATACCACTGTTAGCATTTTATCAACAGTTCAACGCGCACTAAGTACTGTTCAATTTGTTATATATGATAGTGCATTCCTGCACGGTAAAATATCATTAATGGGAGCTAAAACGTCTCTTATTTAATACACCATCTTAGGTTTTCGTGAGTCATCCATGTTTTCCTGAATAGATTGCACCAAGAAAGAGCGGGTGGGAATTTGTATGTCAATTGTCAGCGCATCGGCACACAAACAGACTTAAACGTTAGATGCTAGTGAAATTGCAAATTACACATCACAATATATTTACTGTCGTGCGAATTGGCCCTGTCGCCTTCCAGAAAGAATAATTTGTAGCCCAGAAATCGACACATACTGCGTTTTTTTTTCGATAGAGGTCAACAAACGAACACACCAGATAAATACGATTGACTGCATGACTACAATTTAAAATGAACTAACTTGTAATCCAATCCCCTGGTAGTAATTCGCTACAATGAATATTCAAATATATAAATATTTTATTCTATAAATTGTTCCCCCCACCATTCCTGGAGATATGGAATTATGGATCCCTTTGTTTGATGCAAGGGGGTGTTCAGCAATGCGACTCGTCTGCAGTTGTCTAACGGACAGGCCCACTGGATCCTGAACAAACGACAGTTGTTTAAATTGGACATACATGTAGCTTAATGGGTTGATTCTTGAATTTACAAGGACAAGTGACATAATTTTGCCATTGCGACGTATTTCAACATATGGATGGCAGCGACCATAAACGTTAATATAATTGTCCAAAATGCTCTCCATATGAAGCGCTGTGGTGTTGTGAAGCGTTGGGGTCATCAACATTTTTTCCACAATATATTTTTAATTACTTATGCGAACAATCATGGAATGAAACTTGGCTGCCAACTGTCAATGCTGTTCACATAATTGAATACAATATAGAATACTAATCGGCAGATTTTAAGTAGAATCAATTGCTATTTTTAAAGTCGAAAAAGGGCGATATACCGGTAGCTCCATTAAAAATTAGCAGATCTCAACCACATTCAAACTTGACTTGATCAATGTGATGGATATTCGTGATGTCAAGTTTCGTTGGGATTAGTTGATATTATTTGAATTATCCGGACAACACGACAATGGCAATTTAAAAATGACGTTAAAGGACTATAGCTCTAATGAAAATAATCTGACCGGAACGATGTTGGAACTCGACCTCAATAATGTAATGTTTATTGCTCGTACCAAGTTTCGTTCCGATCGGATATTATTCACCGGAGCTATTATCCGGACAGCACGAAAATAGCAATTTCTATTTGAAAAAAAGGCCACAAATCCGTGAAAAAACATCATCGGACTGGAACCATAATTGAAATTGACCTCAATATCGAATCGTCATTCCGCATACGAAGTGTCGTTTCAATCGGATAATTTGAACTCAAGTTAAAAGCTTGACAAGAAACCGGAAACACACGAACGGACGCGGGGACGAACGGGTGCCACTAATTACAATAGTTCTCCGAAAATATCGCGGGGGGGGGGAAATAAACTTGAAAGTGAGGTCTTGTAACTAATAAATATGATTTGTATTTTCACTTTCTCTCCCTACGCAGGCAATTTATAATTTTAAACTGAACATCTGCTTGCTCCTTTTTTCGAGCTGCATGTATAATGCAGATGTTACAATGATCACATTTATAATGACACCAAGACATAATTCGCATGGTTCGCAGCAAATTTTATGTTACATTTATAAAACCATTGTTTTCATGCAGTTACTAACCAGTGCTGGTGTGTGAAGTCAGACTGGGTGTAAACTAAGATTGACTTCGAACATTAGTTAATGGGTGGTCTATAATCATTAATGCTCATTTCGATGTTTGGCGTTTCGGGGAAATATGCATCATAACAATCGCCAAATAGGGTAGTTTGTGTTAAATTTCTATAAGGACCTTCAAATTTATCATGCCAACTAGATTCCTGGTAGATAGTACCCTCTGATGTGATTTTAAAGCTAAACAAAATAAGTCCCCATTTAGTTGGCATATACGTGGTGTTCCAGTGAGCTGGGAAGCAACCCAATGATACAATCGTCACCATAATGATGTGTAATGATATGATTCCATTTTGACCAAATTATCTGCCTACAATTGGCAGATATTGTTTTTGGCTTGCACTATGCCGTACAGTAACAAGACTTGCAATGTGCACGACAGTGCCCCTGCAATTCGCCGTACACCACATAATTATGTCTTTCAGAATCATTTTACAGCCGAAACAACTCACGTTTGGTACTATGTAGGTCATTGTGGACCTTTCTAACGTCATGTGAATAGCAATATTTAAACAAATCAGACCACGTTGCAGACGATCCGCGGAATTTCACAAAATAATCTGTAATAATCGTGATTTATGAGGACGTAATTTATATCCAGAATTTATAGATAGTATATTTTATAAGTATATATATATAGTAAACTCTACAATTATTCAGAGGGATTTGATCTTTCTGGTTTATCCTGGTTTTTAACAATCCTGATTATTCTGTGAAATATCTCGGCATAATGTGTAAACAAATGCAATTTTCCTGCATAATGTCCGGTGTCGGATATACCCGGTGACTATGCAAATGTTAGTTTTGTGGGCCGGTCAGAAACGAACTATTTCTCTGTTAGAGGTCTCCATGGGAGCTCGTTGTAAATAACTTGGAAACTATGGACGTTCTAGATTTTATTAATCATGGTATAAAGTGCCCATCCGGAAGACTAAAGTTCGAGGTAGAACAAAGGAGCTGGGTTTTAAACCATAAAAGACAGATTCGTCATCCCAAGTCTAACCTCCCTAAACCGGGTTTAGCTGGGCTGCCGAATGGTGTGGTAGTTGTCGGTTTGAGGTTATAAAGCTAAAAAACTTATCCCCACACTAGCTCTTTACAGGTGTGAGTGGTTCTCGCGTATATATTTCAATTAAAATATTTCTGTTGCCACAATTATCGATTTTCGCTGTCGATAGAACGCAGCGGTCCGCATTGGCAAGTACGATTATTTAGTTCGACGACATAGAGACACTATACTGGATAATACTGCTAACCATAAACCAAGTCTTCTCGGTCCACAACGTCTTGTGATATCGGTTTGAATGATTCTGCTTTGGACCGAGTCCCGCCCGTTGCTCTTCTGTAACGAACTTTTATTCAAAAGACGTACTACATGTAGACGTGGATCCCGAGCAATCACGTAAACCCAGAATGAGATTACTCATCTGACGTGTCCGCGATTAATCTGTGTTCAAAATTATATATCATGATATCGTGACAAATCGAAACTCTCTAGAAAACAAGGCTTTGTTTACTTACAATACTCGTTGCTTTGACATTTATAACGGACCTCCGATATATGCATGTTTTATATCATCATGCTTCGGAAAGGCTGCCCTCTATGTGCATATACGAAAAGCTTCCATTTGACCTTATAATCAGAAGACATACAAGCTCGATAACTCCCGCACACGATACTGGGTGTAATGTCTGTTATAGAAGAGTAAAGGGATGGGCAGGGATGTGGCTAGAGGGTCTCCGCTGGGGGGGTGTCCACCTTGGGAATTTCCAACTGCACCCCCCCCCCTTGAGTCGGAATCACACCAACACAACTTTTTGCATAATTCCATTTGCACTCCCCCCCCCCCTTGAGTCGGAATCACACCAACAACTGTTTGTTTGCATAATTCCATTTGTACCCCCCCCCCTTGTACCTCATGCTCAGGCCTAATTTCCTATATATTCATAAGCCCAGCTACCGACAACAGACCAGGAAACACCGGGCCGACCATGGTTGTTTGGCCCGGTGTGAGAAAATTTTGAAAAGTATATACAAGAAAATCGCAAATCCTAGCATCTAGACTGGCCTCAACTGAAGCTTTCCTAGTGTTGGAAATTTCAAACCTCATGCTCCCCCTCAGGTTGGAAAATTCTTCAACTGATGACCATTTATGTCTACAAGTTTGACCAAATGTAGTAAAATATTGTTTTGCTAAACTAATTAGCAGTTTTGTATTGGCCATGTGGATGGGGCAATGACACACCGGGCCGACCATGGTTCGGCCCGGTGTGCGAAAATTTTGAAATCTGAACAAGAAAATCGCAAAATCCTAACATCTAGACTAGCCTCAAGCCTTCCTACTGTTGGAAATTTCAAACCCTACACCCCCACTTAGTTTGGAAAATTTCCAACTGATGACAATTCCAATGACAATGTTGACCAATTGTATGACAATATTGTTTTCTTAAATTAACTAGAAGTTTTTGACTGGCCACGGGGGAGGGACCAGGACACAAGCTTTCCAAGTGTTGGAAATTTCCAACCTGTCACCCCCCTAAGGTTGGAAAATTTCCAACTGATGTCCATTTCTGTCAAAAATTTTGACAAAAAATAGGAACATATGCAAATATTGGTCGAAAAACAATAAATTCCCCCAATAAATTGTTTTATAATCAAACTACAAGAACATTTTCAACCTATTGTTGGTTTGAAATTTCGTTGTGGCAGGTATGAAATTTCCAACTATTGAAAATATAGCTCTCTGCTGGGGGGGGGGGTGAGACACCCCCCACCCCCCCCCCCCTCTAGCCACATCCCTGGGGATGGGACTCGGTCCAAAACAATACCATCCCAACCGATATACCCAAGCTGTTGCGAACCGAGAAGACTTGGTCAATGCTAAACAATGGGTCTTGCCGAAACATGTTTAAACCAGAGATGACGAATGTGTCACTTTGACATGCGGTTTCGGTTTAAACCACGGAATTAGCTGTCAGATTGCAGTTGAAACATAAAGGTTTCCGTAATCTAGGTTTAAACCGGACATTACGAATCCGTCCATATGGTGTTATCGATAGAAATAGAGCTTATGTCCCGTATAATGTTTTTTATGAGAAAAGTGTCGCGGAAAGTCACAACATTGCGAAAAGTCTGTTCGGTTAAAAGGAAGTCATGGTGTTTACACACAGAACAATATATATATATATACTTGTGAGATGCATGTATATACTGGTCACCATAAACTGTTGGTGGAACTTTAGTGCGATGGCATAATGAGACAGCGAGCTGCCTCGATTGTTGTCCTTCGGTGATTGGGAAATTGCCATCAATTGTCGGCCAATACAACTGATCTGAACAGTTCGCTGTTAGTTACACACAGGGTCACATGAGTGGTATCGTATATAGCTATTTGAATTTGTATCTTCCTACCCATGTACGAGATGCAGACGGACTGCGAACATCTGAAAAAGTATCGTTTGCTCATAATATAACTATAAAGAATTACAGTACAGTAGCAAGCATCAAACACATGCATGACAGTTGAACAAAACTTCAGTTGCCATGGCACAGCCTTTCCAACTGGCCTGTTCCAATTAATGAATTATATATAAATGTGATTAAAGGGATACTGTAAATCTGACCATTTGTGGGACCATCCTCTTTTATTCTCAACAGAATATATGCAACAAATGAAGGAATCGGAGCCTGGATGATTGCAAAATACACTCATTTAATTTACGAACGATGTAAAAACATGGTAATTATAATGAAAACGAATTAATGACTTGAGTTATAAATTCATTTTCATTATAACTACCATGTTTTTTACCATCATTTTTGACATTCATCTTCTGGAATCCCGGAGTCATGTTGGGTTTACGCCAATCTTACTAGGATTATAATGAATTAAATAATTGGGCAGTCTATTTATATATCATATAAATCACAGTGTTATATGTATAGGTGCGTTTGCAAGTATCGCGAAGTTTCTTAACACGAGGAATGTTGTAAGAACTCTATTGTCTGTATAAAACATGGGAATTCAGTCGATGCACCTGAGATAACAGATTCGATAAAATTCGAATCTGGGCAGGCGATTTCGAATCGAATCGAATCAGACAAACGATTCCGAATCGCATCAAAATCGATTCACAGGGCCCTAAGCATAGTACTATAAAACAATTATAGTATAGAATTGGGTCACTAATATAGAATTGGGTCACTAACTGGCTTACCTCGAAGTGTTGTACTCGTATTTTTGTACTCAACATCACATTCTTACATAAACATGTTGTTTTATCCTTGCATACTATAGGTCAGTGTCATTGTTATCGGTTATCCGAATAAACCAATTAATCGAAATGATGACCACCATACACAGAAATATCAAGATAACAAGATACGTTCGAAGCTAGTCATAAGTATATCTATTATATATTTTGGAAGATCTGTGTGTGTGTCTGTGTGTGTGTGTGTGTGATCGCGATGGACTCGAAAACGACCGAGCCGATTTCGATGAAACTTGGTATGTGGGGGTATTTTCGGCCGGGGGGGGGGGGGGGGGGGGGGTGGCATGGGCCTATCAATTTTCAGATCCGAGGTCAACTTTTCACGTGCCGCGGTCAAATCTGTTTTTACGCTGTGTTACGGGACTTTCATTTTAGTTCGGTGCTTACAAATCGATTCGAAACAGCGCGAATAATAAAATGCCAGTCATAATAATGACACTGTGAGAATCTTTCGTGTTTCCTCTTTCCAACGATATATAATGCGTATGTATCAGTTTTAGTTATCTGCCTCGATTATCAAGAAGAAGTGGTACTATCTTCCATCAGGATAAAAACAATGCGTAACTTCTATGACGTCGTTAGAGGTCATAACGTTAGATCACGTTAACGCTTAACCGGCCGATGCATTTGACTGTTTCAGACGTCTTGGCGATATCTCGGGCACCGATGGTAATTTATTTTTACGTTGAAACTTGATAATTAATGAGCGTGTGTATATGAGGCGCGTTTAGATACTTGAGTGGAAATCAAATCGGGTTAAACTGGCGGATTTTTACGGACGAAATTTGATGCATAGGGTATCTCGGTATCCGCTGGGCCGATTTCCCGGTATCCGCTGGGCCGATTTCCACCATTTTTGGGGTGTTGGTGTTTGACCCCACCTGACCTTGACCTTCAAAATGGTCAATTCAAGGTCAAAGCCCGGACGAAGTCGGGTCACCTTCTAGTATTATATATTTACATAGCCCGTCTGTGTTACTTTAAATCGTGTTCGGTGATTGGTCAACTGTCAACCCGTTTCATACGCCAATAACGCAGACCGTATAACACGAACACGACGTCACAAATGGTTGACATGATCACTGAAAGCGGTCAGCAGAGTAATTGGGCGTGCTTTTAAAAGATCAGCCGAACCGCATCTGAAGCCAGTTATTTATATCGATGACATGACCATTGCTAAGTGCTTGGACATATTATATTGGGCTGACTTAATGTGCTGCGTGTGCTAGTCTCATATTCTCGGCAGATTTTGTAAAAATACCAAACAAATTGTAAGAATACATTCAGATTGTTTATGGGAATAAATCATCAAAAAGGTACATAAATATAAGGAATGAATGTAGTGGGGTGTGTGTTATTGTGGGATACGGTATACATTTAACGTGAACCGCTTCCCTGTTCACATGTGCCCCAACAACAACAGCGCCGTACCCACTAACACACTAACCCACTAACACACACCCACTACATTCATTTGTCAAATTAATATATGCACCTCACTGTAGCCTAAATTACCTCTCAGTCTGATTTTATCAATTCTTATATATACGTTTTGCAGAGTTATATTTCCACGTTTGTTTTCGCGCAAATATCGTTTGACTAGAGATATATGTACGTAGATGTATGTACATAAATTCTTGCAGTAATATTTCACCGTTGATAATTTTCAGTTATCCGAAGAATGAACGAACATTTGAAACTTTGAGAACAGCGCATTGACTTAAAGATGTCTTTGGTTGTTGGCCATAATTTAGAAATAAAAATTACCAAATTATGAATTCCCTCAAGAATATACTAATATAGTATATTGTATCTCACGTGACTTTGTTATTGAAATCAAGCTTTCCGATTGGTTGGCCACTCGACTCTATTAGTCGTAGTTGTATACCATCGTGCACTATGCATATGTAGTTTTGACTACTAAAAATAGTAACGAACACTACATCAAACTTTGTTCTGAAACTACTTGTTATTTCGCCGCTGATCCAAATTAAAGCTTCAGTAAGGCGAACATCAATTGTCTGAACTTAGTAAAAGTTGAAAATTTCTGCATTTGTTCGATACAATATAATAATTAGAGCATGACTTGTCGTGAAATACGCCGATATAGTGCATAGTGCGGTTGTGTAGTTCACTCCGCTTCGCGTCGTGAACTACACAACCTCACTATGCACTATATCGGCGTATTTCACTCCAAGCCATGCTCTATTTATTAAATAGTATAGTATAATGATAGTATGAATGCGATATTACCAACATGACACACTTTGTGTGAACCAAATATTTGTTTATATAGAGCACATAAAGAGTGTGCGATAAGCAAAACACTCCCCATCGTGGAGATATTTTTGGGAGAATGATTCACCAATTCAACACCGACATATTGAGTGGCGAGGATTATCGATGATGGAGGTCAATAAACAATTCATTCACTGTGTCATAATATGGCATTTGTTTACTAACAAGGCGTACGATCTTGACAATACCATGCTATTTATGCGATATTTATGATTGGTATCAGAACATCTGTCAATATTTTAAAATGCTTTCTGTTTATGGCGGTTTTAATGGATGTGACTTTTTAAACAGCAATACCTATCGCGAAGGCCATCCGTTATTGCCCGGAAAAGGAATTGGATGTGATATCCCACGAAAGATAAATCTACAAAACCTACCAACTCGATGGGTTCAGCCCTGGTATCTCATCTTGAATGAGCGAGAAATACCGCATGCATGTACCATATCATAATATTCTAACGTTGCATATGTGTGGAATGCCATATCTCATATTATTACAAGTATTATAAGTCCCCTGACAACTTGTGACACATTATAAGACAAATTTACACAAAGATACCTTTATTAGTGAGCTTTCCTCACTGGCATTTTTTCTAACGGGCCAGATCACAACCACCAAGGCGTGACAACCATAATACATGGAATGCCGATTACATTCTGCGGTTGTGTTAAGTGTATCCACCGGTCATATTTCCCAATTGCCTGTTTGGGTGCGTCTTCTTTCTTGGTATCGTCATAAACGTGCTTTTCAGAGCCACGTGTACTAAATAGTTCTGTATCATAGTCCATAACAACGCGTGGCGAATCGTGTCATAATTAGGGATCTGTTGAGTTGGATATTCGGGGATTCGAACATGAGGGTTTTGTGAATGAGCCGGCTTGCCGGCAAGTTCACAAACTGTTTTCATGCTCGATTCCACAAATATCCAACTAAACAACGTACGTCTATCTCCATTGTAATTCAATCCACCAACAAATTAAAATAAATTGAGGAAAAACACTTTTTATCGACAATGTTTTGAAGTGAGATATCGTTTTTGCGGTGATCAAATTTCTAAGTACCTTCAATCGTGTTACCCTTAACAGCACAATAACAATTTCCTGTTAACCATATTTATCACATAATTTGCCCATAAAAGCAGTTTCATAATTATCGGTAAGACACACGTTTAATTTTAATATCACGCCGTTTTTCAAATTACTTGCGATCGGTGCAGTTTATGATTGTTGTTTTCGCGTTTATTTGATCATGTGATATAAGGTATCTCACACTCGTCCTATTTTATACGTAATTTATCAACCTCGTCCACTAAATTATATTTGAGCCTCGGTAAACCTCGGTTGAAATCTAATTTAGTGAACTCGGTTGATAAATTCCTTATAAAATAGAAACTCATGTGAGATCGTTATTGTTGACTCGATTACGCGACTCATGTCAGTAGTATGGAAGTCACAATGATCACGAAACTTTGCATACATGTATGTTATGTGCATGTATGCGCATGCGCGAATAAATTAAATCGATGCATGTGCATGTAATTATATGCATGTTATTGATTATGAGCGAATATGTGTGTGCATGTGGGCATGTTTACATGCTATGAGCATGTCGTTGATATGCATGTTAAGGTCGTTATGATAATAAGGTTGTGGCTCTTGTGCCGACTGGGGGTCGAGGAGCGTGAATGCGTGTTCGCGTTTGTATGTACATGATGTGAATGTTGGGGGGATGTATCTAGGAAGGCCAAAGGTTTTGGCCCCAGATTCCAAGATTATTGATTTTATTGCGTCATTACTCTAATTACAGGCGACACATATAGGTAGTTTTTTTTCTCTACTAACCGACTATAAGTTTTAGGCCACTCCTATGAATGGTGTATTATCTACATGTATATTACGTTAGGACCTTGATGAACGAGGGGGTAGCTTCAGTCTTGAATGTTAAAGGGACACTCGGTACTCATAAAGTGAATTTAAAGGGACACTAGGAACTCACTGTGGATGATTGTTAAAGTTTTATGTTTATGTTTAAAAAAAAAAACTTTAAAAAATGAAAAAACTTTCAAAATTTCAAATTTTAAAAAAATTACGACAAAAAAATCAAATTATCTAAAAACTTTAAAAAAAATATAATTTTTCAAAAACTTCAAAACATTCTATTTTTGCTTCAAATTGTCCGGAGATGGGAAAAATTTGTTTTTGCTACCAGACTAAGTTTTTACGTATGTGTAACATACGTCATACTTATATTGATTCTGAAGAGTGGCGATCAGGTTGAAATAAATAATGTTGCTTTGAGAATGCACAGCAGCATACATACATTTACTCTAACTACTAATATTGATTCAAGGATCGTGTTTCGGTACATTCTAGTGTTAATAAGGTTTATATGACCTATTAATTTTTGTTATTGAAGTCAATGGATTTAGTGAGTATTTTAACTATTATAACTAGGGTAAATGATGGGCAGCAGAACTGGTATAAACTGGTTATGACCGGATCTCTCCCGTTTCTAATTCGAATGGGAGGTATTTAAAAGGGTTTACTATGTAGCAAAATCCCCAAAAAACCATAATTTGTATACATGTAGATAATACACCATTCATAGGAGTGGCCTAAAACTTATAGTCGGTTAGTAGAGAAAAAAAACTACCTATATGTGTCGCCTGTAATTAGAGTAATGACGCAATAAAATCAATAATCTTGGAATCTGGGGCCAAAACCTTTGGCCTTCCTAGATACATCCCCCCAACATTCACATCATGTACATACAAACGCGAACACGCATTCACGCTCCTCGACCCCCAGTCGGCACAAGAGCCACAACCTTACTATCATAACGACCTTAACATGCATATCAACGACATGCACATAGCATGTAAACATGCCCACATGCACACACATATTCGCCCATAATCAATAACATGCATATAATTACATGCACATGCATCGATTTAATTTATTCGCGCATGCGCATACATGCACATAACATACATGTATGCAAAGTTTCGTGATCATTGTGACTTCCATACTACTCATGTCATCTTAGTGACGTATTTTACGTGCGTTGCCAATGACACCGTGCTACATTCAAAATGTGTCTTCTGATCAGCGATTGATGCTGGTGAATCTAAAACTAAAGTTGGCACAGCTCGACCAATCAGAATGCGTGCTTCAGTGACAAATATTCAATTTGAATTGCAATAAAATATGTACGGTATAAAATATGGAACCATATAGGACTAAGCGACACGTGGTCGAAATCCCAACACGAGCGTGTAAACGAATGGCCACCAATCTGTCACCTCATCACTGCAATCAGTTCTAGATGAAAAGTCTTTGGTATCGATTTTCGGACGTTTTATCAGCAAGCCGCGCGACACATGTAGCTGCTCAACCACAATATCTGAATGGAGTAATATCAAATCTGGAATAAAGAGCAAGAAACGTAACGACGCGTGCATGCCGAGTCAATTGTGATATCCAATATCTGGAACACATATACACACATGGCCACATCTCAGTCATCACATCGATATAGTGTGTCACGGATGCGTGGTAAAACCTAGACGAGTTAGTAAAATATCTGTCCTCGGGTGATGAAATATACGTCATCCTGTTTGTCGTGTCTATTTTATCAGCAAACTTCGGTGACAGACGTAAACGTTGAGGATTTAGTTGATGCCGCAGTTTTTAACCGAATCATTCCTTTTAGATACATCGATATGAACTTATTCCGGAATTGTTGACTCATCACACAATAAAGCACGAAGTTAATAGCGTTGTTGAGCAGCGCCACGAAATCCATCATGTCTCCCAACGGCATGTAAACATTGTGATAGAAACCAGTCACTGTAGCACTAAGTACAATAAAAACGCCCTGTGGAAACTCAGTTATCACGAACAAAATTACAACCACCAAAAGCAAGCGAGTTGTCTTTGAGCGGTTGCTGACTCTGGATGAGTTCCGAGAAATATTTGATAATCTCCGTTTTCGATTCCGCGCTTTCACAACCAACGTGTATATCAACGACCCGCTAAAGATTAGAATAAGGAAACAAGGAACGATCTTACCCGCTATAGCGTACGCCATGACGTTGATAAAAACAAGCGTTTCTGTCTCGTTTGTGGCCAATTTTAAATCTGGTGGCATATACAGTGTGCTATTGTCGGGCATGGGATGCGCCACGAGCTTGTTTGCTAAATAATTTGGAATAAGCGCCAGCGTTGGGAGTACAAAGACGACGACTGTTATGACAACGGCCTGTTTCATTCTGCGTATTCTCTCAACTGGTCCTTTTGTGGTAGAACTCATCTGGATGTGCCTGAAAACTGCTAACCCAACACATAGCCAAATAGAAATTGTATGTGTCGTCACTGAGAAGTTTATGAGAAAGAGGTAGTACAGCATCCAGCCATAGGTGTTCTTCTCTGCTGAAACCACTTCCGATGGATATTCGATGTAGAAATGGATTACCAAGGGAACGTAAGGTATCATTGTCAATATGTCTGCCACCGCAAGCCAAGTGAGCAGAATGTTAGTTGGCGTGCGCATGTCTCTTCTGTTAAGGATAGTTATATTTATGAAGTTGGTTCCGATCCCGAATAAGCAGACAATAACACTCGTGTAACCATGGATACCGGCATACCACATGCCGTATTCCATCAGCAGCGAAGGAGTCGCTTCTGGTTCAGGTATGGGCTCAGATTGATTCACCGTCGTTTCTTCCATTGTCAGCAGATATTCAGTAGGATTCAAAGTTGAATTCGCACAATAATTCGTCGTTTAATGTGGCCTCTTGATCTGAAAGTAGAGATATGAAAATAGGATAACTAAAATATGATAAAACAACTGAGACAGTGCAGTTTGGAACATCACGTATAACGCTTGAGCTTTAGTTTCTGCAAGCTTAACTTTAGATGAATTAACGCTCCCAAATAACTATTTATTTGGCTTCGGGGTAACACATATTTTATTCGAGTCGAGGAACACACCCAATAAAGCTCAGTTATCAGATATCGATTTTTGAAATTTGTTATTTGCCAATATATGTAATTATTGGCGGCCTGGCAAATATTCCCAAAGCCGACGGTCTCTGATCAAATTGCGGATGAAGATGGATAACTCGAAAATCAAGTGGCTTTGGGTGTTAGATATTTGACGACCCTAGCAAATTTCGTTTAACACAATGTTGACAAATAGCACGTTTTGGGCAATTTTATACTATACTTGACTGTTATAATCATTTTTGGGCAATTAATCGATTCTGATAACTGAAGAGGCATTTAAAAAAATGTTGTTGTTGTTGGAATCTGATGCTATGGGGATCATCGAATCGCATTGAGTAGCTTTAAACATGATATATTAGATGTTCTGCGTGCGGAGTCTCTGGACGCTGACGGGTGATATAGATCAGACCGACGGCGAGGAAGGAAATTTAAGGAAACTCGATCCACATGTGGCAGTATCTATATCTATATTTGCAAATGTCTGTCTGCCTGTCTGTCTGTCCGCTATATAAATTAACATGGGACCAACCATATGCCCCAAAATGGAGTCTAACAGGAGTAGATTTACGAGGAAGATACTGGTGCAGGTTAAACATTTACAAAGTGGGGCAACAAAATGGATGACATTAGTTTTTGTCGGCGATTTCCACCACATTGATATGTAATCATCTCCGTGGTAGGGGTCTTAACGGTCTTATTTATAAATGTATACATGTGTTCTTCGAGTCTGTTTGGAGGAAGAGGGACACCAATTGATAAAATGTACATTGGAGCTGATTTCCATAAAATTTGTATATAAGCAGCCCCATGATATATACAATGAATCTATAATAAAGTGTAATAAAGACGACAAATTTGTGCCGTTCGAGTGAGGGATGAGGGAGGGGGCGCACCAAAATTGATAAAAATATTTTGTTTCGGATTTCCACCAATCCTATATATATAGTCATCTCCGTGCTACGAAGAAGGTAATGGTTTGGTTTAAATGTAACATAAAGTGGCACTATATATTCGAGTCATGACTGCAGTGTTAAGTCGGTATAGGGGCACCAAATGTGAAAAAAGTAATTGTCGCCGATATTCACCAAACTTATATATCACACAACCCCCTCCTCCCATAGACTTCAAACATATAATGTTCAAAAGTGTTCTATCTGGATCTCATCCCACTGGTCTAGCGGGTTACTGTGGAAATGAAGACCATCTTGATATGAATGTCTGTATTTAAGAAACCCGCGAGACCTAAATGCCACGCCCCCTTGTGTCCGTATATATAAAGAAGCACATATAAACATATAGTTTGCTGTACACTGATCAACATTAATTTTAATCTCTGTCATAACCGGAGTTGATCCAGCACATATCATGGGTGGGCAGGAAGACAGCCACCAACGAAGTTATGCAGACCCCAGACAAATTGTACTCATTTTAGAGTCAGCATGGTGTCGATTTTTTGCTATATATCTATATCTTGCTGACCCTCAACTGGACATGTAACTGATCGTATAATATCACATAATCTAATTTTAGTTATAACCGTGTTTGTATTTCCTGTATTTTTTTGTATAATGGGTTCCCTTGCTTCCGCTGGGCAAGACGAATAATTGAATATTTTCTCGCTTCCCCGGCTGAGATAGGTATGGTGGGGATCCCTCTCTCCAGTTTAAACTTCCGAGTTTAAACCAGTTTATTGACGGCCCAATTAAACCAGGGTTTAAGAAGGCGTTTGTGGTCGTTCGTTGTCCATCCGAATGACCACCATATTCATCGCACGACATGAGAGCTCTAGCATACACTTAAACTAGGTAACCCAGTGACCCAGAGAACAAACACAAGGCCACAGAACTGTTCTGAGCACGCTCTCAATTAACGTGAATTGCATGCACAGCTCGTGCACGCTTGTCATCGCATAACTGCACTCAATTCAATGGGGGCCACCACATCTGCTAATTTTGTCCGAAGTCGCATAATCATTCAGTGCGCATCGATAAACATTAGCGTGACGGCACTTAAAATTGTAATTATTTTCTTAAAATCCAAATTATTCTTTCAAGTTCAAAATTGAATTGTGATTTTTCAATATCACCGTCTGTATCAGTGTGTGTTTGTGTTGAATTTGATTTGAAGTCCTCACGGAAGATTGAACAATCAGGAGTTTATCACTTCGTTTTCGACATTTTACCGTAAACTTTGGCGGTACAGTTGTTTTTAGACCAGAAATGGACATTCCAAAGGGCAAACCATAGTTTTCTGGTAAGTTTGTTATCTGTGGGACACGAAAATGCTTGAAAAATCTGAATAGGTCTACATATGTGGCACATTAAAAGACAAGCACACGGTGGCTCCACTGCGAAATGTTTATGGCTCCAGTTCGAAAACGAGCAAAAATTATAAGCTCCATGGCGGGCGCACCCAATTAATTTCGAGAACATGCTCCACTCAGAATGCTTTCGGATTTGTCATAGTAAAAAGCACTGGAAATTATGAGGTTGGGAAAAAATACAAAGAATTTCAGGTTTATTGAATCTTGCGGACCAAGAGCCGCTTTATATATATATATATACATAATGGCCTTTTATTGAGGGGAAACATAATTTTCTTATATAAACTTCTCACGATAACACTCCCCGAGTTCAATTTCTGGGCATGGTAGACTTTCTCTTGTCAGAAACGCACAGGAACATCGCGATTGCGCACTGGACGAATATTTGATTTCGGACGGATTTAGTAGGAGCGGTGGGCCCCCAGTGTAATTGTGATAGGACAAAATATAAGCCGACAATCGCATGATAAGATAAGATAAGATAAGTTTATTGACA
Organism: Siphonodentalium dalli; assembly: GCA_032622095.1. NCBI lineage: Eukaryota > Metazoa > Mollusca > Scaphopoda > Gadilida > Siphonodentaliidae > Siphonodentalium > Siphonodentalium dalli. The sequence continues at coordinate 124,868,958 of CP136064.1, forward strand.
ATTACACCCACACGGGGCCGATGTCACAACATAAATAACAATAAATATACATATATGATACAATAAGTATACACAATTGTAATCAGAATTAAATTGGAAAAAATTTCATGTTTGTTGTTGAAAATCTGGTGTTTCAGACCTTTTATGGAAAAAGAGACGGACCATGTTACAGATGATATTGCACGTTTCTGTTTTGTCATTTCGCAGTATGAAAATGAATTTTTGGGCATCAGTCATATTAATAAACTTATGATTTACTTTATTTATTTCGTCAAAGAAACGGAGACGAATGCTTTTGTAAATAGGACATTTTAAAATAAAATGTTCCTCGGTTTCCGTTTCCAATCCACACTTTCTGCATATTCTCTTGTCTACAGGAATCTTCGGTTGTTTATGGCGCCCTTTTTCAATTTCTAGAGTATGATTGCTAATCCGCAATTTGCTGAAAATCTTTCTTACTTCGATATGTTTTACTATGTCCAAATATGGCTCCAATCGGTAATATATATCTCTTCTGAAACACGACACATGGTCAACCTTGAAACTATCACAAATAGTGTGTTGAGTTTTCTTCAAATACTGACCAGTTTTATCAATAATTTCCGTGAGTTTTGGTATGTCAAAGTTAAAGGGCCACTTATTTGGGATTATGCGGTCATCGGACATTGTGGCTGATTTATGAACGAGGGCATAATGTACACGCCTTTAAAGGCACGGACGGCGTTCGTCGCAGAAATATTCGTATTTGTTCAAATCGCTATCAACAGAAGGAATATTAAAATATTTCTAGTTTTGTTCATATGGCAAACATAATCAGCATAATAGTATATTGTCGTCAAGACGTACGATGGTGTACGTAAACAATTTAAGAACCTGCTCGTGTTTACGTAACACAGCGCAATTCTATTGGTTAATCACACACAAATGATATAAATGCTCTTTATTATGTCCATATCCTGAAAACAGTAACAAATAACGCTCTTTAATGTTTACCATATCCGGATCTAAACAAAAGCCAGGTTCTGTAACGTTTTTTGCTTTTGTTTCCATAACAAAGGAAAAACATTTGACATTAACATACTGTTTATGCCATATTTATGAGTGGTATATAAGCACAAAGTTAGTCTATATTTTACTATTATTTCTGTTTAAGGCGGTTTTTGACGCAGCTGAATATTTTAACAGCATACCCACCACCAACGCCGCCCGTATCTTTAATCGACATTATTACCTCCATTCCATTATACTGCATGATTGTAAAACAACTGAAATTCAATGTTAAAAAAGGACAGACTCGACATATCAGGTATGTTCTAACTAAACCTGGTTTGTTGGATTAAAAAAAAAACGCAACACATGACGCAATTGGTCAAAAAAACTTATTATATTCTCCGGACAATTTACAACAGGTGATAACGCTTCCCGCTTATAGAAGTTCCTATCAATCTATCACGGTGAGGAATCACGTGGTATCGAGGTTGTGAGCACCGCACATTCAAAATGTGCAAACGCACAAAAACATAATATATGATGAACTGACACAAAACATATCGCATTTTGACTGTTACGAGCATATGTTCTTTTATTTTTAAAACAAGTTGAAACCTTATTTGTTTGGAAATACTCAGTAGCTTTCTATAACATTCTGCCCAAAGTTGCCAGTCGGAAGCTCGTGGAATACACAAGTCCATACATCTTGGATAATCATTCGATTGACAACTTTGGTCAGAATGTTAGAGCGAACAACTGTAAGTTTGGACACAAATGAGGTATCAGCTTGCTAGAAAAATAGTACAGCATATGCTCGTAGCTGCCAAAATAATATGTTACATATCAGTATCGAAGTTTATTACCTTTTCCCTCGTTTCTGGTCGCGTTTTCGATTGCATCGGCCATTTTGAATGCATGATACTCAATAACTCGAAACCATGCGATTATTCCACCGTGATATATGCATGCTCGTTATATTATCATATCTTCGATGTCGCATTAATGTTTACCACTATTTACACTGATCGGTGTTCTCTGTCAGACACAACACACTCGCTATATTAATTAAGGCTATAATGGGGTCTAGGGCGATTTGTGACATAAAGTGTACCTACACTATATGCTTTATTATTGTTGTTAGATACTGAAAACACCAGGAAACACATGGAAATAGTTTATTTTTCGTTTTTATGACCAATTAAGCATGTTATTGCTTGAGTCTTAATTTTACACAGCAAGAGTTTGCACCAAAACAGGATAGTGGAATGGGATTGAAAGGCAGTTAACACTGTTATTGGAGAACGGCAAAAACTCTGAAATTTTGATAAAAACATGAGAAAGGGGGTGAGTCCCCGATAGGAGATTTACAGGAGGAGGAATTGTTATATATGAATAAAATGTCAACAATGAATTGATAGCACAATATACTCACCGTCTACGGCGGAATTGCACATCTTCTCAGGGGGGGGGGGGGGAAGGTCGGAAAAAAAATTCCAGGCACGTATGATCATTTTAATTTTTTCCGGCCTCGGGGGACCCACCCACCCAATTTCTTCCGTTTCCGGAATTTTTTTCCAGGCAATTCTCCTAAATTTGAGAAAATTATCAATTGACCAACCAAATAGCTGATTATCCCTAATAATCCTGCATTATCATAGTTTATTGCGCGAGATTTTAATAGAACAGTGCATAATGTAGATACCGATACTATTTGAATGTATCATATAAGTGTCACTAATCAAGAAATGTGTCAGCATAACCACATTTCTAGGGATAGGCAGAGTGCCAAAGTTTTTATTAACATTCATTTTCATAATATATAGTCACATGATCTAGTCACATAATCGCATTGTACAACACATTTCAGATTATTTGATATTTTGATATTTGCTATGTGATATATTGCTTGAACCAAATTGTTTATCAAAACATGTGGAAATACAACTGTTCATCCCAGTTCATCCAAGTTTGAAGAATAATGCTAATACCAAGCATAACCATGATATACCCGCATGACTCTTCTTGGGGCATCTCAGAAACCAGAACTGAGGAAACATGTTATAGCGTGTAATGGCAGGCTGGTAGCCACTGCCTGAAGTAATAGGCTTCGTAATAATTGGGAATAACATAAGGATGGATAGCCCAATCTCACTTCTTTTTTGCTCACGATATCAGTGATGATAAAATCTGTGTTACTGTGATTAACATTACAAGCTGATCCACATTAACTTGGAAAACAATTTGAAATTGTTCAAGCTGGCCCGGCTGGCCTTCAATTTATATGTTAAGATTTTATGTTTTACGTTGTCAAAAGTCTATTTTATTCCATTATTTATTATATCTTTATTTCCATGTCACATATGCATGGTCAAGTCACTTGTGTGATACGAACACATCTCATCTTTGGCCACCAAAAAAAACGAAACAAAACAAAACACAAGGCAAAGATGGCATGTATTCCAATAAAATGTGTGCGCGCAGTGTTCGTGATATACGAGAGACTACACAATCATGGATTTAATTAAAATTCGAGTGTCACACGTAAGTGTTTAAGTCTATAAACAAAATTTGATATGAATATTCTTTCCAACAGTCTGACCATTGACATATGCATGCGTTCAAACCAGTTAATCTATTTTGTAACTTGGCTTTTAGTCGCTGGGCTCCGGCATCTGGGCTTTTAGTCACAACTGAAATAAAAATAAGTGCGAATATTTTGGAGCGAATTTCTGCAACAATTTCACCGCGTGGTGGACCCATTTGGAAAAAATTACATTCCCTGTGTCTAATCCTACATTTTGATATACTATACGCTCCTTTATATTGAATATACCAGCTGAAATCGATCCTGTAATTGTAAACATCGAGTCTATTTTTAGCTGTTTTATCGGCGAATGTTTGCGTTTCGCCATTACAGTATTCGCACTAAAACAGCCACATTGTAGCTACAAACGAGTGCACAGTATTCCACTGCGTTATTTGATACCTAAAACTTGTTGTTTGCTAGCGTATTCATCGAGAAATCTAAATTCTAAACATTAATGTCGAACGCAGTTTTTCGTGTTTGTGGCATTTTATGTTAGGTCAGTTTTCGACCGAATAATGCAAGTTCCGGTGTCCGGTCAGTGGCGGGGTTAATATGTATGGATAGGGCGAACATCGGCCTTTCGTTCGACACCAAAAGGAGCCCTCTACGCGCTGTATTCCTCGAGATATCGGCCGTCCCACGCAATTTGAAAATTCTGTCCCGCAGATTGTCATTCTATCCCAAATTCCATCCCATGTTAGGTCAGTTGTCGATAAAATAATGCAACTTCTGGTGTCCAGTCAGTGGCGAGGTTAATATGTGTGGATAGGGCGAATGTGGGCCTTTCGTTAGACACCAAAATGAGCCCTCTACGCGCTGTATTCCTCGAGATATCGGCCGTCCCACGCAATTTGAAATTCTGTCCCGCAGATTGTCGTTTTGTCCCATATCCCATCCCATCCCGCAGATTTTCATGTCCCAACTGAGAGCTTAATTGCCTTCATATTCTCCATGTCCCGAGTTCTTCATGTTGTTTATAATAGTTTCCCATGAATTTTGGGACATCTGTGTATCGTGGTATCCAATATTTTTAGGATTGAAGAGGTGGTCATATTTCCGTACTGAATCTATAAGTTCCTCGTCAAAACAAGCGTCGTACCTATTCTTTTTAGGCATGGTATACCTGGTATATCCATGCTCCTATATGCGAGACTGCCAGCAAAAATGCTAACTTCCCACAAAACCATCGCATTCTATGTCATTTAATGTATATTTTGACCTATATATACCTGCCATCACAATTATTTAATTCTTGTTTAATTTGACCCAAACATAGATAACATGGTGCCAGCTATCATACGCCCCCACATATAATAGAATTCTCATTCGTAAACACCACAAAATATCTACGGTATATCCCAGGATTACGACATCGCATCGCGAAAAGTTGCGCGCGCGCGCAGCTGCGCGCGTTTTGCGGATGGTATGTGAAAGCTCCAGTGATAACATTGGAGACCAAAACGATGTGCATACGGATGCGTTAAACGGATGCGTTAAGCGGATGTATGTGACAGCAGCTTAAGTATTAGCCAAGCATGGCTGGACGAAACCGTAGCTGACGTCACTTAAACATTCGGTCTCGGGTTTAAACCACGCGGTTTAGCTGCCAAACGGCGACTTAAACCGGGTTCAAACTGGAGATGACGAATCAGCTCTTACACGTTTAGACACAAATTCGGACCATACATGAATGTTTTTGTTTAGAACTTAGAGGTTAGGCACCAGCACCATATAGTCACCTTCAATTCGCTTCTATAATTAACTGCCAATCTTTGAGCGAACACAGGCTGGGTTGGTTAATATATGCTTTAGAGTAGGCGAAACTAGACTTAACTACGCGTATTGGGAAGATTCTGGACATTCGTGCAATCGAAGTTAATAGCTATAACCGGGAAGTCGATAAATGTTTAGTCTTCCAGCAGATAACAGGCAATCAGTTTCTGGTTCGTGGGTTTTTTCTTTCAAGCAAGTTTGTCTGTGTATTAAGGAACCTTTTCCATCTCTAAATATAATCTAATAACTAGATATCATGCTCGTTGTTCGTGATTCCTGTCAAGCTTCGACAAATGAGACATGATAAAATAATTAATTACCAGGCATAGAGGGAAACAAAGCGCTTCGCTTCCCTGACACATTATATATGACGGGTTATTTGGCCGCACGGAGAAATATATTGGGGAAAATCTCGCTTTAAACCACAATAGATTTACCGACAGGCCTCTGATCTATGCGTCTTAATCAAGTGAAACGTTCCGTGGCTCAGTATATTCGAGTGATTTATGGCGTGCGAAATGATTTTCCCTGAACAGGAAAAAGGGATTCATCGCGAAACAAATATAACATTGCATAGATTTCGCGACTGGGAATGGTTCCTGTTATGATCACCCTGTTGTTGGCATCGTGTTATGTACATGGGTAGTTGGTGACCCACTTTTGATAACATAATCAATTGCACTTGCAGTTAGTCATACCCGGTTGTCCAGCTGGTTCGTATTTGAAATAATAAACACCTTTTGCACAATGAACTACTACTGATAAGAACGACAAATAGGGTAATGCGTCGCTAAATGTGTGTTCTTTCTATAAGTTCGATTACATCATATATTAATTAGTTCGAGAAGGTTTCTCTAGTCCTCAATGTGAGAGTTTACTCTAACATTTTGTCCTTACGTTGTAATCGCCAGGTGGCCTGATTAAAAAAAATCTTTATTGACATTATATAGATCAACATTATCGTACAGCGTAATGACAATAACAACAATAATGCAATGGTATGAGCGGGGGGGGGGGGGGCTTTCTCTCGCCACTCTCACACGCCTTGTACAGTTTCAAAAATCGAAAAGACACCTTTACGTTTTTACTATACAGTGTTTATACATTGACGATCATCCGGCATATTTTAAATATGCATGTAATTTATAGCCTCCAATATGGTAACAAGTGTCGTCGATTCGTATAGCATTTAGCATCAATTCAAAAATCGTCAGCAAGGGAAAACGAATAAAATAACAAACTAGTTATGGATCCTCGCATATTGAGAGGGCAAGGTATATATGTCACACTATTCCAACTCGAAGCGGTTGAGGATATCTCTCTTCGGTGCTATACACTTCTCTGAGCGGTATATCTCGCATCAAGTTCGAGTAGAAAGGATTTCAGGGATACGGTGTCCTGGTTGAATTTGGTTTTGTAAATATAAGCAATGACATCTGGACTCTGAGGTTTTGCTGGCGGGGAAGACCGAAAAATATTGTTAATATGAGTGATAGAGATGTCCAGATTGTGTTATATCCAGCCATTTCTATATGTCTTTTAAAACAGTTTTACAGCAGAGCATTCATAGACTATGTGGGGAAAATCTCGGGTAAATGACACCGGCTACAGTGATCGGCCTTAATTTCTATCTCTTATTGGCAATCAAATAATTTGTAGCCGTGAAACAGGAGAATCTTGCCAAAGAAAATTTATTAAATCGCAAAGCAATGACTTGAGAACAACATTATTAAGTACAAAATAATCACCGCACACAGAACCATATCACCTTACTACGAGTGGCTAGAAGTTTAAATTGCATGATTTTCTCTGGAACAGGTTTATCAGACACCCATTCCTTGTTCGCGTAGTTTAGTCATGTAAATGACGTTCTTGTAATGTTTGTGTTTTATTTGTTTGGAAAGCGGTTGGGGTATCTTCGGCTAGAATGAGAACAATCCCAGTCTGTTTCCAATTTGAAATGTTCAAAACTTTTGTTGTGTAAGGCATGAGATGTTAGCAATACATGTGTCTGCAACTGGACAGAGTGAGCCCATGTGGTGATACCACCGATTACAGAAGATAAACAATAGCTTAATCTTACCTCAATTAATCAGAGAGAACCCGCCAATAATGTTCATATCACGAAATCTGTATCTCGAACTCGTTGGTTCGACCGACCCAAGCAAGCACAGATGATATAACCCATAATGTTGTATATAAGTATACTTTCACAGACTATACTAAAACTATTGTTCCAGTACATTGATTGAGAACATGGATAATATGTAGCGCAAAAAGAACGCTGTAATTGACAGTAAATATATCGCCAGACAATGTGCGTCTCGCGAATAGGGAAAACAGACATTAAATGCTAAAATTCTCAAGGGACCACCAAATAAAGCGCTTAAACATCCATTTGTCCGGATAAATGAAGCGGAGTAAAAGTACCATGCGTGGAGGTTCGATGGCATGACCTATATATGTCCATATATTATGTTATCCCCAGATGACGGCGACCATAATCGGTTGATAGAGTTGCCACGGTCACAATTTATAGCTGTAGTGTAAAACATGGTGTCTCAGACTGAACCCTAGAGACAGTTTTCTAATTTTCGCACGCGAATCAGCGGTTATAACGATGATATCATTCATAACTCCTCAGTGAGTTGCGAATCGAATTATAATCAAGATGTGGCCTCTCGGGACTCGTCTCTTGGGCTTTGAATAATGACCATCCTCATACCATGTCTCAACTGAAGCGCGGTATAATTTATTTAACTCGGTTACTATGTTAGTTACCCATTCTTATTTAGTTCGTGAGTTATATTTTCCAGGACATGTTCCACGAGAGTTGATATACCCTTTAAGTGACTTTATATATTATCAGCAGCTCGTCGTATTTTGTTGAACCAAAGAATATATTATATAGTGCAAACCTCTTTATGACACAGATATAATCCTGAACTAAGAGCTCAATTATCTATGGTTTATAGCATGTCAGAAACACTGTTCTCCTTGATAGCCATGCAAGTGTGTGGTTCTTGCACCTAGCTTATATATTCTGTGGTATGTTTGTGTTGATAAGGACGATAAGGGATGCATCAAATTTTCAGCATAGACCAGCCCACAATGAACTCCGAGAATTTGAATGCGTTTTCGCCGGTTGTCACTTAAACGACCATTGTGCTCAATGAAAACATAAGTGTCAAATTACTTCTCGTGATTCATATGGTCACATGCTTAATTTGCAGTGTGTCTATTGTCGTTAGAACAAAATCCTCAGGAAGATTGGTGAAAAGAAGCACCCTCTTCCACGTCGATCATATGCGGTGAACTCTTTATTGCCATCGGGATTACAGGTTATGCTGAAAATAGGAACACCAACAATTGTCTTTTTCGGAAACATGCAGTATTGCGCTTGATCGAGGTATGCAAATAGCGTAAGCAATGCACGTAACAACTGATCACGGACTGACTGCTCATCTGAACAGAGAACACTGTGCCATTCTGATGGCAGCTTTCTACATGAAATGACCTATACGGTTTTGCCAAGACAACATTTAAAGAGTGCATATACATTCCTTAACCGTACTAGTATTTAGCGAATAACGGATTAATGGACCACCAAGATGTTGGTCAACAGAAATGCCAGTGTAGTGTTGAAAGTGATTACATGATCATAACTGAATATTGGGACACAATATATTCAGATCGAATTTAAAGAATTTGTTCAGGCGTTTTGTAAATTATGGCCGCTAGAAGTGATGAGGTATTAGACTCTGTGATCTGCATTGATTGTGTCGTATGATATGAAAGTAATTCATAACCAGGGCTCGATCGATCATGGTAGATGACAGTCATGGCTATTCACCAGATGAGGAAAACGACCGTATTTTTTTGTGACAGGGGCGACAGCACATGTGCGAGACGTGTTCTAGTCAAGAAATCATTCGTATATGCATTCTGCAAACATTTCCTGTGTGCCTGACAGTAGACTCTGGAGCAGAAACTAAAATGATAAACAAATCAAGCCAACGCGCATCGCATGCCGATGTGAAATCTTCATGCAATTATGTTTATTGGTGAAATGATATTTTCATTAACGCGGGTGGGATTTATTTTACACTTGAACTCCCTGAAGCTCTTGTTGTTGATTACAATGACGTGAACATGTTGTCTGGTGTACCGTTCATGTTATAAAACGACGTCAGTGTTCGCCCAGCTCATTCTGTAGTAAATACTAAAAGTTGATGACAATACTTCATTTTTTAATGGTCACCAGGAAGTAATCTCGGTTCCCCACTCTGTGCGACGACCAACAGTTCGTACTGTGAGGGCTCCGACACAGAGAACCACCATTTGGATGGCGAATTTCTAGAAATACGATTGCCCGATGACAATGATTCTGATTCAGTTCTTACTGTCGAACCACGATGCGAGTGAAAGCGTTTCAATCCACGACACTGGCCACCGCCTGTTCTGATAAACTATGTTGGGTGTGGCATTCGTATTCCGAACAATACAAACCCACTCATTAGTATCCATAAAATCGAACAGTTCGGACAAATTCTGCATGTGTATAAAACTCGTATCAGAGAATGTGACAGGATATTGCCTGTTTTTGGACTCACATGCAAGCGGACGTCCCCCAACTTGCTCAATCACTCGAGGCAAGTGTAGTATAAACAACACTCAAATCCATACAAGGAAAGTGGACCCTCTGCAATATGCATCACAAGAAACAAAGAAACCGGTCGAAAAGTGTGAGTGTGATGATTTTGCGCATGCACATGGGCGAACTCACACACGAACATTTCACACATAAGTGGACGGACGGAAAATTCTAGCTTACAATCGGAGACGGTAGATCTGGATCCATATAACATTCTACCAGTGAACATACACAGAAAATTCCAAGCAGTGCTGATCCAGTATGATAATGTATATGTCCCTCAGTTTCTGGGATACAATGGTATGAAAGGCAAAGTTGAGATGTTGTCAACAAGTGTCATCTTGAACCACCACAGTGAAAAGCCCGGGTTCCCAATACTCGAAAGACAAGCTTGTCAATTAGAGTAAATCTTTTTTGATGAACTAGAGGTGTTAGGTGTTTTCAAAAAGCCAGAGGAGATCGATATTGTCGCCGAGTATCTCAACCAATCCTATTTGGTCAATAAAACAAACGGTGGATATCGGTCCGTGACAGCATTTACGAATGTTGGGCGATACAGCAAGCCCAAATCAACGGTAATGCCTGCAGCAGATTCTAACCTTCGAAAGATTTGCACACTAGGGATATGTTGTGGTATCAGATTAGACAAAATCATTTGATCAAATTCATCTCTCAAAATCGAATTATTGTGGTGTAGCAAGACCGTTCAAAGACTTACGAGTCTATGTCAGAACAGCAATGGATATGTTTGGTTCGATACGGACATTAAAGAACCCATGTCTCGTGTTCTTGAATAACTTGTGAAGGAAGGGGACAAGCAACGGTTTGACTGGATCAGCCTAGAGGAACTGTTAAATAGCCAGACTCGTTTACTCTGAGAGTTTGATGAGTGTGCACGCAATCTCTCATCCAGTAAAAGCACCAAAGTCTACCACAATTCTTGGGTGGAAATGATTGGTATATCTTTTGCAGCAGACATAAATAGTCAGTTCATTATTATAATGCAAGAAACTGTTACTTCGTATACCGTCGCATGCCTTGTCGACAACGAACATAATTCTACTCTTCGGGTCGGGACGCACTCATTCGCTTGTGTGTCTAAATAGCACCTCTTTAGGAACCACCAGAAATGATTGGTATATCTTTTGCAGCAGACAGAAATAGTCAGTTCATTCATATATTGCAAGAAACTGTTACTTCGTATACCGTCACATGCAGAGACGTGACTAGAGGGTTTCCATTCGGGGGGTGTCCACCTTGGGAAATTCCAACTGCGCCTCCATTTGCACCCCCTTGTACCTCAGTTATTCATAAGCCATGGTTCTATATTCCCGGTATGAGAACATTCAGATATTTTAACCTGAAATTTGCAAAAAACATCTAGTGGTCTAATTCCAGACAAATGCACACAGCACGGACAAGAGACCAGGACACCCCGGGCCGACCACGGTTGTTCGGCCCGGTGTGAAAAAAATTTGAAAACTATACAAGAAAATCGCAAATCCTAGCATCTAGACTGGTCTCAACTGAAGCTTTCCTAGTGTTGGAAATTTCAAACCTCATACTCACTCTCAGGTTGGAAAATTCTTCAACTGATGACCATTTTTGACCAAATGCAGTAAGATATTGTTTTGCTAAACCAATTAGCAGTTTTGTATTGGCCATGGGTAGGGACAATGACACACCGGGCCGACCATGGTTCGGCCTGGTGTGCGAAAATTTTGAAATCTGAACAAGAAAATCGCAAAATCCTAGCATCTATACTAGCCTCAAGCCTTCTTACATTTGGAAATTTCAAACCCTACACCCCCACTTAGGTTGGAAAATTTCCAACTGATGACAATTCCAATGACAATATTGACCAAATGTATGACAATATTGTTTTCTAAAATTAACTAGAAGTTTTTGACTGGCCACGGGGGAGGGACCAGGATACAAGCTTTCCAAGTGTTGGAAATTTCCAACCTGTCACCCCCCCTAAGGTTGGAAAATTTTCAACTGACGACCATTTCTGTCCAAATTTTTTACCAAAAATAGGAACATATGCAAATATTGGTCCAAAAACAATAAATTCCCCCAATAAATTGTTTGTAAATCAAACAACAAGAACATTTTCAACCTATTGTTGGTGTGAAATTTCCAACTAATGTTTTGGCAGGTATGAAATTTCCAACTGTTGAAAATTTTGACCAAAGTTGGGGGGTGAGACACCCCCCCCCCCCCAAACCCCCCTGTCGCCACGTCTCTGGTAGCATGCCTTGTCGACAACGAACAGAAGTCTACTCTTCGGGATGCACTCATTCGCTTGTGTGTCTAAATGGAACCTCTTTAGGGACCACCTGCTGATTCAGCTCCAGTCTCTCATTCGCTTGTGTGTCTGAATGGCACCACATAGGGACCACCTTGGTAATTCGGACAGATTCGGCTCCATGCAGTCTCTCTACGATGATGCTATTTTGTAGAAACAAAATATTTTTATCGAAAGTATTTGCTTAATTTCACTACTTCAATCTGACAATTTACGACTGTGCCATTTGAAGGATGCACTATTAGACTATACTTTTCAGAATATTCAACAACATCGGTTTTGCCCTTTCATAGAACACAACGGCTGAACTGCGCAAAAATGTTATGTTCATTCGTCCCGACCAAATCACCGATAAACAAACGAGAAAGATGTAGTCAACGAGAGTCACTTTAATTAATTTGCATGAAATAATGGGGTTCTGTTGATACAATTTTTTTTAAATACCTGCGTTGAGCAAGTTTATCTGTATCCGACTAACGTGTGATTGATAACATGTATACCAACCCATCATCCGACCAACATCGGAACGATTACATAATAATATTATACATAGCTGGTTTGGCGTTAACGCACTGGATCAACGTCATCGTATCATGGTTAGAACAGTGGCACAAGTCCAGGCACATAATAATGTAGGTGGACAGGTTTTACGCACCTAAAATTATTGCAACTCTTGTAGTGGATTTAAGAGATTGGAAACTGCATTACATATAGTGCATCAAATAGCAGCTGATCTATCAGAAAGTATACCATAATACATAGACTTCAAATGAGTGTGCAGTAGATAATCCCTCTGTACACAAGCAACTCATTTCATTAATCACGAGTGCATCCGCTGAGCGGGATGAATTAACCCTTCCATAACTGGATATTCCTGAAATTATGCGAAGACCCCGTGCATGCCAATGCATTCTCTTATATATGCGAGTCTCCTAACAATATTTACCTTTAACTGTGAGCCAGTACATTCTCTTATATATGCGAGGCTCCATATTTAATGCTGCACCAGCGCCGCTTCCGTCGTGAAAGTGTTAAACTGGTATCGGTTTTCAGTACTGTGCACACAGATGGTGTATTTTGCCAGCGAGATGTAGTCTGTTGAACATTTCAACTTCAAGTCCTTTGTAACATTGTCGATTGTTAAGGAAATTCGAACTATCAAATATACAATGGTCTTAACTGTGGTCTTTAACTTTAAAGGGGGACTGTACACTAAATCTGGCCATTTGTGGGATCATCTCCTTGCATACTCAACGGAATATATGCAACAAATGGATGAATTTGAGCCATGGATGAGAGCAAAATACATTCATTTACCATTTGAACGATACAAACAGCATGGTAATTATAATGAAAATTTTCATTATAATTACCATGTTGTTTGTATCGTTCAAATAGTAAATGGGTGTATTTTGCACTCATTCATGGCTCAAATTCATTCATTTGTTGCTTATATTCCGTTGAGTATAAAAGGAGATGGTCCTATTAATGGCAGGATTCAGTGTACAGTACCCCTTTAAGTATGGTGGTAGTGACTTACGATAATCTTAAAGTTAGACCCAAGTTAAAATTAATAAAAACTATGATGCAAATGTAATAAATGTACGTATGACGGTTGTTATGTTGTATTATTCTGCCGCTATATACAGGGGTACATATCTGAATATATTGGTAGACACTATGGAGCACGCATAATATGCACCCGTGGACATGGGTCATATGGGGCCGAGACTCCGAAACTGGTACTCCGGTTCATCTCCCAGGTTGCCCATCAAGATTGTGTAACAGACACTCTGTTTCACCCCAAAAATCGGTCGGGCACTCTGGACCAGACTGCATGCAGTATCGGCGAATGGCCCATGCCATTGAGTGTCCGTCCAAATTTGGTTGCCGAATAGTGTCAACCAATACTACTGGTATATGGTATTCTTATTTTTCTATTCCAGTCCGATTCATCCGAAACCTACATTAGCTGACATAAGAATTTATCAACCAGTTGAGCGTGTTCGTAGCTACATGTGCGGGTGGGTAATCACCAAGAAATAAATCACCACAACACGATCTTATTTTTCGTTTCCAGTCCGATTCAGTCGAATATTATATTAGCGCCAACATAAGATGTTCTCAAAAATTTGCTTATAAACCATTCAATATTGACTAGATATAGCGGCTAATAGTAATGTTGTGAACATTTCATAGCCACTACACTGACTACAGTAAGATGATGTGGTTTTAATCTACTGGAAGTAAAAACAAATTATGTTCAGTTTGGTGGCATTATATACTCGTTTACAGCAGTTAGAAAACTAGTCCGCTCAAAAAATTGATAGCAGAAAAGAACAAAACAAAGTTAAATTTATTATTAATGATTATTGATGTTGTTGTAACTGGAGGCACTGAATGCATCCTTAGATGGCACATGTGGCTAGACATATACCAATTTTATTGTCCAATGTTATTATAAAACTGTCATTTAGATATACAAATATACGTACAATAAGTTTTAAAATCATGAAGTATTATTACTAAGATAATAATCGCAAAACTTGAATAATATAAATGTGCATCACTATCGAGAACAGAGGGACTACCTCTCTCGACAAAAACAATGGTCGCTCGATATTTTACAACGAGGCCTTAAAACCTAAAACACGATAAAACTGCCTCATTCAATGGTCGATATCTGACAATGAAAGCCTTCCACGAAATGGTTCCTCTGCTTGTTCACACAAGATGCACATCATTTTTGCAACTTCATAGGATGTTCAAATTGAGGGGACGCATTAAAACTGAACTGTGATGTTGTTTTGCATGTCATTCTTATCCTTAAATCATGACGCAATCTCTATAAACTAATTTGAGTTGACAAATAACATTTGCTGTGACTCCGTGCAATTGTCAATTTGAGGGACATCAGCAGAAAGAAAAAATTACCACGAACTCTTTCCAATTTGTGAATTTATACACACAAGATAAAGTCTAAGTAACTCCAATCCCAGAGAGCACATAAAAAAAGTACATAACAAAATGTTTAACCAGTCTGACGTGGTTTTTCTCAATGGTTTTATTTATTTTTTGGAAATAGTTGTTAAAACAAGACATGCAGATGAAGATTGCGAATGGAATTTGGGCACTCAATAATCGAGTAGTATCAATTTACTCAAAATGTGGTATCATTTGATTTTTGTCGGTGAGTATCCTTTGGTTTGTGTATCCAGATTTGACCTTAGTACACAAACACACTAACAGCATATTATGCGAATTAATTCTGCCACGGACAAGAGGACACTTCATTGTGACAACATAAAACATTTTATACTTAATATTTTGAAAATGTATAATTTGACTCAGGAAGGTATCATTTGACACAAGAAGAATGTATCATTTTGAATCAAAATTAGATATAATTTGAGAATGCTTTCGGTGGGTATAATTTGGTTTGGGGTAGAAAACGACTCGCGCCGATCGTAAGGGTGCATTTACATTGATGTAGATATGTATACAGTTCTACACGCATACTAGTTTAAACGGGTTGATATAGAAATGCACACAGAAAGAAAACGGTATTCGTTCGTGTGAGCAAAAATCCTGTCCGTTATAAGTCACGGTCAACACCGAGGCATTGCGACAGGCAAATCTGATTTGATTAATTGTTACTCGGGCTTGGCGAATGTGCACACTTAATCTTTCTTTGTCATTTCAACCCATGTATTTCACACTGTGTAAGCGAGAAACATGTGAACTGGTAGATGAACTAGCCCTATTTCTATTTGTGTACATGTACACTGATGTGCACGTGTACATGTACACGTGATGTAAACATTCACCTTCGGCAGCTTATTTTGTTCGGACAAGCAGAGGAAAGAGATTCGGGACATAATACTGGACTACGAAGAGGGGCAGGACGGGTATTTACAACGTCTGAAGAACCTAGAGGAAGAACAACAGAGACTAAAGGACCGTATTATTGATCTCCAACACAGAAGCATGCAATACAATATTATATTCTCTGGAATAGAGGAGAGTAACAGTGATAGAAATGGTGCTGGTAGACGAGAAAACACGGAAGTAGTACTCAGAAACTTCTTGGAAAGGGATTCCAATAGAAAGAGCATCTCTTGGCAAAAAAAGTAACAGCATGGGACTGAAATTAATAGCAGCGTGTAAACAAAATGGCTGTTCAAATTGAAACTGCAATGATAAGATTATGGACTAAACTAGTCGGAAAAGGCACGGTGGCTTCCTCTGTTTACAAACTATTACTCGACTATTACCATGCCGAAGAGCATCAGAGCCCCTGGCTCTTGCGCGTAAAAGAAATTTTGACAAAATGTGGACTGGTTTATGTATGGAATGACCAATCAGTCGCAGATGGAGAATATCTCATTAGATATGTTGAGCAGACTTTAAAGGACATTTTTATTACCGAGTGGACAGAAGACATCCGAGGGAAAAGTAAGTGCGAACTATACCGCGGTATTAAATAATCGCTCGGGGTAGAAAGATATATAATAGAGCTTCCCGATAAACTAAGATAATCCATTATTCGAATGAGAACAAGAAATAACCGACTCCCCATAGAAGTTGCAAGCTGGAAAAACTCAGAAACCTCGGCAATGTGTCATCTTTGTGGCAAACAAGAGACGGGAGACGAATATCATTATATACTTGTATGTGGTTCATTAGAAGCAGCACGCCGCACCCATCTAAGCCAATATTTTCACACCCACCCAACAAGAGATAAACTGGTTGCATTATTCAACACAACAAACAAGACAAAACTTGTCAAATTAGCGAAATTATACTCAATCATTTTTGCAACTGCTTCTGTAAGTATGTAGCACATTGATATGTAGATATATGACGCGATCACTCAGATACCCTCCCACATACTCCAATGACCCCACATTTTACAAAATATATTCTTGACTCATTACATTATATTATTTTGATGTTTACATCTATATTATATATATTATTTCTTGAAACCTCCAGTTCCAAGATTTGGAAGGAGGCAAATGAAACATTGATTGATTGATTGTGTATTGTGTATTCATGTGTGATTTGTTCTCATGCGCCTTTCATTTTTCTCTTCGAACCATTATCAACTGGTGTAAGAATAAACTGCTTTGGTCTGCTGATAGTTCATTCATTTTTTTTGTCTGGCCTAAACTGACACGACTCATAGTGAATTGCCAATTACCAGAGTACTGATGAGCGCGCGTTCATTATCAGTAATCATGTTGTGATAACAGTAATCTGCGACACGTGACTTCACACAGATCTGTATACAGATATACAGCAATATAAACGTGCCCTAAGGGTGGATACACACATGCATGTAATTTATGTATGTAAAATACATGTATTTGACATGGCCACACCAATAATTGACAACATTAATCACCTGCGCGCGAGCGGTTCGTTGTTAACAGGCCAGACAAGTGAGTAGTGCTAAGCGAAGTCAAATTGTCTTCTATCAGTACATTTAAGGCCAGTCCAAAACATGTCTTCTCTTACGGATGCGGAAATTAGTCAAGTCTGTGTGATATCTGGCATTTTATTAATGCACGAACACCAGAAGCCATACGTCTGGCATATACAGGCTTGATGTAGAACATTTTCAACCATGATGCTTGTTTGGGTGGGGTCTCGAAAGCTTCAAATCGCTAAGGGACTTAGTTGAATGTATCGATCGGAATAATCTTGGCAAGAAGGTACAATATGATATGTTTTACTTAAATAGCTCAGAGTTAGCCACCCCCGCCTGGTAGCTTTCGGGGTCATATATAGCCCCTGCATGCGTCGGAGAATTCCTGATCCACCACTGCTATAAATAAGAGAGAACTGGTAATTATTTAAATAGAAAGTCTACCATATGGGTTATCCCACGAACAATTATGTTAAGAGGCATGGCGACTCGGTCCAAGATAACGGTTATCTACATTCCGACTTAATTGGAACTAGAACTCAGTGCTTTTCAACGCGTAGGCAATGATTGGGTTGTCAGTGGACATATATTACATCGTCCGTATGATCCATGTAAAACGCCAAATACACGATAATTACAGAGATTACATGCATGTGTGTATCCACCCTAAGACGTTGGTGTCTTTAGTTGGCACAGGCGCAAATAATGCACCTATTAAACAGGTTTGTTCACCTAAAACATCACCATTGACATCATCGCCAATGTGAAAGTGTCCGGCTGCTCAGAAGTCCAACTAATTTAATTTAAGGATCTGCTCTCTAAATCTATATTTCGGTGCCTGTACTCCCAGAATATTAATCTAATAAATTGATACATGTTCACTGTGGAAAAATGATTCATGTTTTCCACGTCGTGGAGAATAGTGTGTAAATACTCGTCTGTTAAATCCACGAGACGGAAGATCGTGTACTTGCTTCGATGTTATATGATGCTCATGGTGGTGGTGGGTATAGCACAACTAGGCAAAATTGGACAGGTCACGTTATTCGTCGGTGCGTTCGATCAAACTGTAATGGCCCAGCCGGGAGTACTCGTTAGTTGTCCCATAGCGATTTATTGACAAATCAGAATGAGACGTGGAACTAAACTGACCCCGTGTGTCCAATTTAGATTGGCATATCGTTCTCGAGTATCTATCACTCCTTAATGAATTTGGCAATATCTCTCGGCAATCCTTTGTTTTGACTGCTGTGTCTGGTTATATCAAGACCAACTGAAGACTGAATGCCTTTAATTTCAGGCTAGCTAAAACAGAATTATTTTTTATTAAATCCATATCTCTATATTCTTTCCAAAGATTGGCGCCCGTCTGCAGATGGGCAAGTACACTGTCCCGTTTGACAGGTCGGAATGGAATTATTTAGCAAACATGTCTGCTGTCAGACGATATGGCATGGCCCAGGTCTGGCGGCACCGTGCGCTCACCTCTCTGTGGCGTGATGGTCTGTAACGGCTAGCGCGTTCGTCTCGTAATAGAGTGAGACACATTGAAATTACTAGATGAATGAATCTCATAGATTGGGATTTACATTGGTTACATTGAATATCGGCAGAGTTAAAAGCACAAATCCCTCTCAGTCGAGAAACAACCACACGTCCCCAGAACAAAATTTGACCCCACCCCAATAGTACTTAATCATATAGAATTAAGTACTATTGGGGTGGGGTCAATTTTTGTTTTGGGGACGTGTGGAAACAACCTGTATACTGATCAGTATATATCATTGGAACTAGACCAAGATTTCATTGTAATGAAATATTGGTCTGATTTCAATGATACTGTAGACTGATAAGTTTACAGCCGAAATACGCTACACATTATATATTTAAAAACCTATTACAAGTAAATAAATATATATCGTCATCTTGATAACATGTGTGTTACATTATATTGTATCGGGGAAGGGTCATCATAAGTTGTAAAAGAATGTGCCCCAATTCCTTTATATATTATGCAAATAAAACTCTTGAAAGCATTCGAATCATAATATCTGGCGTGTTTTAACGTCAAACGATGCGTTGATAACATTCGGTAAACGGAACGATATATACCACAATTATCGCCACGGTGATTCGTAACGTGTGTCGAATATTGTCGTTGCTTCTTGTCGTGTCCTTACTTATGTATTTATATTTCCCTTGGAGGGTGTAATATTTTATAAATATTCTCTCCCAAGAAGGAGGTAATAAAGAATATCTCAAATGTGATTGGTCCAGTAAGCGTGACCAACCACATCGGCTGTGGGGACACCCCTAAAAATGAAGACCTTTCGCTGAGAGTTGGGATGCTTATCAGTTTGATCGTGGGTTCGAATAATGACATATAATGGATCTGTCATTATATTGGAACAGCACATTGGCCTTCCTCGTGTCTGTAAATATGCTATTAATAGACGGTAATATATAACTTAAGAGAAGCTGCTTTATGATTAAGGTATAATTACACCTCTATTTATCTCTTTCATTTTCCTCGATTTTGATTGGACACGTCATGACAACGTCTTATTTACTGGCTGCTTGTATTTCTCGATAAAGATGTAAGTGACCGAGTCACCGGCGTAGGAATTCAGGAAGGGTTGACAATCGCTCGAGTCGATTGTCCCCGGGGAGAATTTACCTGGAGTGTTTATTGTGTGACCTCGATTACGATATTTCCTCGGTGAAATGAAAGTTTTTGCTTTAAAATAAAAACGAT
Organism: Siphonodentalium dalli; assembly: GCA_032622095.1. Taxonomy (NCBI): domain Eukaryota; kingdom Metazoa; phylum Mollusca; class Scaphopoda; order Gadilida; family Siphonodentaliidae; genus Siphonodentalium; species Siphonodentalium dalli. Next base: position 124,889,456 of record CP136064.1, read on the forward strand.
TCGTCGCATTTTTTGATAATAAAAGATTCCAAACAATAATTTATCTCCAAATTGTTGCCAAATAAAATGGCTTTGATGATAACTGTCTTCACCTGTAACAATTAGATAGTTAGCAGCCCACTGCGAATCGGCAAACTTCAAGTTCTATTTTCGAAGGCGTATAATTTCTAATTCGTGATATAATTGCAGAATGTCAATGCATAAGTAGATTTACGTCATATTCAAATAGTATTCAATTTGTAGTTTCCAATTCGAAAAGTGATTTTAATGACACAATTGGAAGTTGTTCCTCCGCGTCAGTTTAATTTTATTTAATTCAAGTCGATCTTGACTTGTTGTAAACAGTATTTATTCCATATAATTCAAATACAGTGTATGTAACAAAACAATATGAATCATGAATATTGGTTTATGGAGGGGATCCGGCCTCAAGCATAAAGCTTATGGGGGTCATTTCCGATTACGTGTGAATAAGCCCACACTGTGAGAATGATAACATAATATTAGGTAATTGTGTTCATACTAATTTTAGAAGATCGTTGTTGGTATATATGTTACTCAGCTACTCACAGTGTGGGCTGGATCGATAGATATATCAAAATGATATTTATTTTTCTTATGGAATAATCCGAATAATAGAAAGAAATTGATTGAAAATAGATTTAGTATAGCGGAACGAAGTATAGGTCGGTATAGACAAGAGTGTGATGTGACATATCAAACGTTTGTGTGAGTCTGATATGCAGTATAGGGAGGGGGTGGGGAGTGTAAATGATAAGCTATTGCTTTTAATTTCTGCACTAATTTTGTGTTCTGACCTAGCATGTTTGCATCCGAGCCGACACCACTATCAATTGGATTTGTACGAATATCTAATAACATCAACATTAATATTTCTATTTCTCACGCGATTTTTGACGATATGAGTCGATTTGATAACTGTTAGGTGATAAATTATATGCATGTGCGTGGTTCAAGAGGAAGTCCTTGGTTTGTGGTCGAGATTTTATTTGAATCTTTTTGTTCGAATAATATACTTCTGAACTTCGGAAAATCGTTATGTTATCTTCCTGAAATAGTTCATTAGAACCATGTAGAAGTATATGGTGGTGATGTTACATATATCAGATACCTCGTTCATAAATAACAATCGCTGTGCATTGTATAATTAGATAATGTTCTGTGTCCTCTAATTCACCACAGGTACACATGGGTTGGTCGGCAATGAAGTTAGAATATTTGAGGTAAGTCAGATTGCTACAGTTTAATCTGAGGCGTGCATGCAAAATTTGCGCTTCGCGCGTGTTAGCGTGGTATAATCATTTAGGGGTAATCTTTCGTTTTGGTTCCAGAGAATTTGAGAAAGTTGCCAGGGAGTCCATGGTGACCTTGTTTGTGTCTAGGTTATTCCACAAAATTGTTTTTGATGGGAGAAACGATTTTTTGTAATAGTCATAGTCAAAACTAGGGACAATAAGCTTGCTAGACTGTCTAGTTTCACGTTGTGATATCTGCCCGTGAGTAGGATGAACTAGGTTTCTGAGATAGACAGGTGATTAACCTTTTACCATTTTATAAAATAATTTTTGGTTATGTTTTTTCCGTCGTGATTTAAGGGTTTCCCAACTAGTTTCTCTAAGAAGAGATACATTACTGACAGACCTAGTCGCGCCTGTCAGCTCGTATTGTATATCTTCGATGTTGTCAGATTCTTGCTGGCTACAACCATCCCAAACAACACAAGAATATTCGAGGATTGACCTTATCATTGTAAAATAACATTTTTCGAGAGCTGCTCTGTCGAGATAGAATCGATATTTTCTCAAGAGTGAAATGCGTTTCCATGCGGGTTTCATCACTTGTTCGATATGGTGTCGCCAGCTTCCTGTTTTACTCAAAATAACTCCAAGATGTTTATGGGTTTCTACTTCTTCAATAGGCTGTTGGTTCACGAACAGCGTTGGGTGAACAAGCTTCCTACGTTTCCGAGTGCATGTCAATGCTTCTGTTTTTAGAGCATTAAACTTGACAAGCCATTTAGAGGACCACGATTCTAGTCTATTGCTATCATGTTGTAAAATAGTGGCTCCTATGTTTGGGTCGTCGATGACAAGTGCGAGTGAAGTGTCGTCGGCGAAAAGCCGAATGTCACATGCCATATTTTCAACTATGTCACTGATAAAGACAAGAAAGAATACAGGCCCCAGGACTTATCCTTGTGATACTCCCGCGGTTATCTTTCCCCATGCAGATTGGCCAGAGGTTAAAGCAACACGTTGCTGGCGGTCATATAGATAAGATCTGAACCATTGCAGTAAATTATTGCGGATTCCTATAGAATGAAGTTTGAAGAGTAGGCCTTCGTGCCAAACTTTGTCGAAAGCTTTGCTTATGTCGAAAAATAGTAACAGTACATCGTGTCCCTGTTCTAATGATCTACTAACATTGTCATATATGCCACATAATTGATATAGTTGAATCGGCCGGCACGAACCCTGACTGATGTTTGGTTAAAATGTTGTTCAACTGGAGGTGAGTCATAAAGTGATTAGTAATACATTTTTCAAACAACTTACTGAGGCAGCTTAGTAATGAGATTGGGCGATAGTTTTCAGGATTACTGTGGTCTCCTTTCTTTTGTATCGGTACAACGTTTGCTCGTTTCCACTCAGGCGGAAAATATGATTCACGCAAAAAACGATTAAAAAATCTGCGAGAGGGGCGTGCTGAGACTTGGGCAGTTCTTCAGCAGGCGCGGGCTGATGAGATCGTGACCAGAAGCCTTGTCGGGCTGAAGTTCTTTTAGTGTGTTATAGACTTCTAATTCGGAAATTTTAATGCTTTGCAATATAGTAAGATCATCTTCAATTATCTCTGGGGTTTTACTGGGTCTCTCTATAGAGGCAATGTTACAGAAGTAATTGTTAAGCACTGTGGATTTTTCGTCATCTTGACTTGAGCGGCCCTTGATCTTCTTTTGTCGCGCATTTTCTTCGTAGACAAAATCGGGCAATAAAATTGCGTCCAATCGTTCGAACTTGAAACTCGACTAAAGGAAATTGCGATTTTTTTACAACAAACATATCTCAGATACTTATTTCTAATATATTGAAATTAATGTGCCAGGCGTAATTATAAGAATGAATATAAGCAATCAACGTATTTTGTGCTGCACTTATGGGGTTATAACATTGAAAGTGGTTTCCCGAATTTATACAGTATGTTGTTCGGCCACTTACAATTGTATAAGCCCATAAATGCAACAACACATACGTCGATTGCATATATTCATTCTAACTATTTGAGTTACTATATGGTTAAAATGACCGGTCATTCGTTGACGAATATTGTCAGTATAGCAATCCCGAAACGCTCGAACGCATGCACAAGCAGTGCCCATGGCCGGAGTTTAGGTAAATACATCGGTAACCATAATATGCAAACAGCATTAAAGACAGTACGTTGCAGAAAGTGCCATATTAATTAATGAATCCGCTTTTATTACGGCCTCTGATTTTTTACGTACCTATCTTTGAAAGAGACATAGCTCACGAGGCCACAATAAGACACTCAGCGACGGCGAAGTTGTTTCTATGCCTGATATACACAGACTAATGAGCCACGAAATTAGAAATATATTCTAACTTGTGTAAGTGGGCAAGCCTCTAGGTCTTGATTGGACATTTTGAATGCAAGCTTCTTTGACGAAGGGATTGTTCTTCCAAAGACAAATGCTGTTGTTTTCGATGTGTTAAATGCCCGTGCGGCATTCGTTGCAGAAAGTTCATATTTGTTCAAATCGCCATCAACAGAAGGAATATTGAAATATATATAGTTTTGTTCATATGCCAATCATAATCAGCGCGTAAATAGTATATTGTCGTCTAAACGTACGATGGTGAACGTAAACAAGAGCCTGCTCGTGTTACAGAAGTTTTGCTTCTGTTTACATAACACGGCGCAGTTCTATTGGTTAATCAAACACAAATGATATAAGAGAGAGATATGTTTTATTCCTCCAAACATGGAGACCATTATGGTACAATATATATATATATATATACAGACATACAAAATTTAAATGATGACATATATACACATGCAATACGATTTAACTTGAGAAGGCTCACTTGAAGTAAGCTCATCCATCAAAGTGTGAGTATGCCAATCGAATTCCATAAGTGATAACCAACTCATACCGAAGACCGAAGAATAGTTCAAGAAACACTATAAATAAATTGTAGCAGTAATAAACAGCAAAACACGAAGTTAGATACAAGTATATATACATATATATACATATACATACATATATACTTTTGAAATATATATGTATACATATATATATACATACACACATACATACATACGTATACATATATATGAGATGAGGTGATCTTCTGCACCGATGCAATATGCTAAGGGGTTTCTTCCGATATTATATATACGTTAATGAGGTATCCGATATGATTATTTGATCATAGAACTTAGTCAGAGCATAGGATGAAAATAAACCTCACACATCGCTTGAAAAGACGATATTCATCACACAACAATTCAATTTGCATTGGGATACACCCGCCAAGGCAGTACGCAAGGAATGTATCCCAATTCAGGTTGTCAATAAAGATAAAGGTTTCAATTCCAAATATGTCAATCAGTGAATACCAAAATGTGTTTCGTACCATCTGTGCGAACTCAGATGTACACTCGAGATACATATCAAACAAGAGATTTGAATATGTTTGGTTGCAGCGACTACATTGAGCGTCATTGACGTACGTGGTTTTGGTCAAAATATTGGCCATCTTGATACAAATTGGAATATACTCAGGTTCTTCTCGGGAGAGCTGCCAAAGTTTCCACATTGACTGATTTTCGGGTTTTACCTTGAAGAAGAATGATAGAGAATCGTCTCTTTGATCACTCTGACTCACTTCGCGTGAGTAGTGGGCAGAGAGACAATCTCTGACAATTTTCTTCCAAGTGGTCTGAATGGGGAAGGAACCTATGGAGAATATCAGAGATATCTTTCAGAAATCCTGTCATCGGGTGACCATATATTTGATTACCATGATAATTGAATAGGAATACATCGAGAGCTGCTCTGTGATTCCGTGGTAAGTTAACCAGTGTTCCAAGAAACAATAATTTTCTCCGCTGAATTTCGTACTCAATAGGGAGAAGTCCGAGTAGTGATAGGGATAATATTGTACTGCTGCGTTTCGGAATGCGCTGTAAATTCTTAACAAACATGCGGTAAGCGCGTTCTAACGTCGTATACTGCGTATGTGACAAACCCCACCACGATTCACAACCATGAAGAGCTTTGGGAATAACGATATGCTTAAGAATCTTTAGGTTGGTTAAAGGAGAGCACTCGGTTGTAACTGGTGAGCGACAAGCTGAGAAGAAGACTTTACGTAGCATATCAGTAGCATTCTCAACTTTTTGGTTCTGTTGACCAGTTGAGCTCTGAATAATACCCAGATGAGAGACTTCCTCTACGTTGGCGACATGTCTGGTTCCGAGCTCCCACGGTCTATCCTCAATGTGACGTCGATTTTGGGAGGTGCCAAATACAACAACTTTGCTTTTTTCGTGTGAGAACTCGAAGCGCCACTTTAGACTATATAGCTGACATATGTTGAGGAGTCTACGGAGACCTCCGTCTGTGAATGAGAGAATAGTTATGTCATCAGCCGTCGTGGGGGACGCACATGAAATAGAGCTAATATGAAGGCCATCGCGCGAATCTGACAGGGACTTTATTATTTCCATATCAGGAAAACAGTAAAATAACGCTCTGTATGTTTACCATATCCGGATCTAAACAAAAGCCAGGAAACGTAACGTTTTTTGCCTTTGTTTACATATATCAAAGGGGAAAAATTGACAATAACATACTGCAGTGTTTATGCCATATTTCTGATTGGTGTAAGAACAAATTCTGTCTATATTTTACTAATCTTTCTGTTTGTGGCGGTTTTTGACGGAGTTGAATATTTTCACAGCATACCCATCGCCGCCAGTATATTTAATGCTGAGTCCCCAAGCTTTATAGTAAACTTAAAATGCGTGGAGTAAAATCTGCAGGCCGTCGTTAGACTTCGCCATACTGTGTCATCTGCATAATATGAGAAGAGTTTGGCATAAATGTCGGTAACCAAATCGCCCAACTTCCCCACACCGATACCATTACATCAATGTTCTCCCCATGTACTGTTCGAGGCGTAAACGTACATCGAATAAAGTATCGGTGATAAGTTATCTCCCTGACTTAGGTCAATATTTGATCAAAATTAATGTGAGTGTCCTTTGCGTTGTGAGTGTCCGTTGCCAACGCTAACGCATAACTTTAGGTCAGTGTACATCCCTTTAATACCATTTAATACTTTGCTTTTATATTCCAACAGATAAGCCAATCCTCCAGACTGATTTAAATTCCCCCGAGAAGTCAATGAATGCACAATCAAGTTTCTTTTTAACGGCCTTAATTAAGTATGAGATTGAATAGAGGGAAATATGTGACCAACGATCGAATATCCTTTTTCTGAAACCTGCCTTGCTTTCTGACTTAATTTGATTTGCAGCGAGAAAACTGCATGTGCCATGATCGAATGCGTCCGGCTGAAACAGGCAATACAATCGTTCATAATACTCAGCCCACGCAGTTATGATTTCTGGATTTTGGAGAGTAGCATTGGCAACCTCGGAGAAGTTATTATCAGTTGCCCTAGTCCTTGATATGTGTTGGTTGACCGAAAATACTGCTCTTGATTGATTTCCGCAACGTTGTCAACTTGGTCATGTTGGCTTGGTAAGAGTTTCAAGTTATGATATCGTATAGTTCCTTGCGAAACGCACACTTCGCTGCTTTATAGTAGACATATACGAGAGGTGAAATTGACATCTTGGACGACCTTGGGCGTTCATTAATACGTTTGAATTTACGCATTTGACTATAAAGTTCCTTCAGATTTTCATTCCAATATGGCTTGACGTCCGATTTGTACAACTGGAATGAAGATTGTCGACACAGAATTAATAGCTTCGATAATACCAGAATAATGCGAATCAAGGCCAGCATGCAGAGTCCGTAATGGGATTATCGGGTAGAAGTTCATGGACAGCTTTTTGGTAACCAGCAAGTGAAGAGTCTGACGACAAAAACTTCTCCCAGTTGACGAAGCAGGTCTCGGACTGTGGACGAGTGTCGCGATTACCTAGCTCGACGCGCATTTTGATAGGACGATGGTTGGAATAATGGAATAAGTGGCCAATTCGTCGAATACTCTTATTTCGTTTACAAGGTGTAAATTGGATATGCATATAGCCAAACTTCGGCAGACCACGATAACTATCTCTCGATGATAACAATATCGTCCTGCCACTACTGAGATTCAGAAACCGCCGACTCCCGGTGGAAACTGGTTCTTGGACAAACACCCCATACTCAGAACGAAGATGCACTCTTTGTATGGATGAACTCGGCGATGAATACCACCTTGTTATGAACTGCCCTCGGTTAACTGCCCTCAGAACGAAATATTTGAAAGCCTACTATCGCAACCGACCGAACACAATTATATTACATGACCTCTTCGATACAAATAACAGAAAGATCATAGTAAATCTATCAATATATCTAAAAAAGGCACAAACACTAATGATCCACTCCTGAGGCTCAATAAACAAAAAAATGCCCACCCTCATACAACATATGTACAGGGAATCGCCCCACTTACATTATATACCCCCAATAATTATAAGATAACATTATAACACACATATTTATATTAAAGTCCACATACACATGTACGGGTACACCCCCTGGATAATAGTCATATTATATATTGATAAATACTTTCTTCTGTGTATTCCCCATATTTGATAAGTATTTGATATGTATTTTTATCACATAATTTGGCCATAAAAGCAGTTTCATAATTATCGGTAATAGACACGTTTAATATCAGCGCGTGCAATGACGTCACGGCGTTCTTCAAATAACTTGCGATCGCTGTAGTTTATGATTGTTGTTTTCGATGAGAGAGAGATTGTTTATTTCTCCACACACGGGAGACGTAGTGTACAACGTATATACAATTACATAATAAAAAAACATTAAGAATAATAAGGCGTTACGTATATGTTATCAGAACAGACACGAATGCATCGTGTGAAATTAGAAGCAATTACTGTACTATATATACGTGTATATATAACGTCAATACTATCCCATATACACATGTATATATAATAAATTGCATGGCGATTGCAATCACAGAGGTCATATATCTACAAATTATAATTATACGTCAATGTCTTTTATGGCATATAATAAATTAGATATCGATATATATGGTGGCATTCCATATAATATACAGAGATGCGATGTTATCATTGATATTGTGATATTCGTATACTTTAGTATACTGTAGATAGTAATAATAAAATTGTATTGTTACATATGCTATTTTGTTTCCCGACAAATTTGGGATATTAAAGATCAGCAGTATACACGATGCATGAATCTATATAGGAGTCGCCACTCGCAAACAATCATATGTAACATAATACACTTATGAACGAGAAGCAGTCTGTGAATAAACTATTTTCATTGGGAATATCTGAGGGATCAAGTCCGCCCAGCGACTGGCATCCAAATGCTTACATTAGAAATTCATTGCAAGACAATTGATCCATCGTGACAAAGATTGGGATACCGTGGACATTAATAATTCTATACCAGAAGCAGTTCTTCAGTTGAACTATATGTGGTGAGAAACAATGGAGAAACATGTGTTCAACCTGGTTATGGTACAAATGGCCACAGTGTTTGCAGATAGTATTATTATCATATGTCGTGCGGTTGAGAATGTTAGCCATTTGTACCGCTTTCTGTAGATAATTAGGGTTGTGCCAACAGAGCTTCCATCCCCTCCAGGTAGACATATGGCAAGGTTTTACTCTGCGAAAAAACTCAAGGGAGTCCACTCGTTCAGGTTGATTTGGTTGTGACGTTGTGTGAGACATATTCTGTTTCACAATAGCTTTCCAATGTGATTGAATAGGGAAGAACCCTGTTTCAGCGAATGATGTGAGATACTCATATAGGTTGTATTTTGTAAGAATAGGAATAATGTCTCCTGTGAAGCCAATTGGAGGGCGTTTAAATATTATATAACCATGTAGATTGAATAGGAAAATGCGGAGAGCGACACGGTGGTTGCATGGTAAATTTATTAAGGTGCCCATGAATAACAGTTTTTTCTTTTCAATTTCGAGTCTGAGTGGATTGACTCCGAGCAGAGACAATGCGATTTCTGTGCTCGCCCTTGTCGGTAGACCTTGAATTGTTTTGATGCACATGCGGTAAGATCGCTCAAGTTGTAATATGTTGGCTTCTGATAGCCGGTACCACATCTCACAGCCGTAGAGAGCTTTCGGGAGAACCACGTGTGTAAATATGGTCAGCTGAGAGATCGGCGAAAGACATTTCGTGGTAAATGACCTGCATGCACCGAAAAATGTTTTCCGCATTATCTCACATGACCTATCAATGTTCGTTTTACGATCTGATCTGCGGCTTTGTGGTATTCCGAGGTGCACTACACTCTCCACTTCTGCTAAGTTATTCTCACCAAGAATCCACTTTGTGTTGATACATTTATTTTTGTTAGTTCGTTTGTGATCAAAGACTACTACTTGGCTTTTTGTAACCGAATACTCAAATTTCCAGGTGATGCTGTAGTTGTGACATATGGTGAGGAGCTTCTTTAAGCCTCCCTCGGAAAATGACATAAATCACATAATTTGGCCATAAAAGCAGTTTCATAATTATCGGTAATAGACACGTTTAATATCAGCGCGTGCAATGACGTCACGGCGTTCTTCAAATAACTTGCGATCGCTGTAGTTTATGATTGTTGTTTTCGATGAATATTTCGCGTTGCTTCGGGTTTATTTGATCATGTGATAAAAGGTATCTCACACTCGTCCTATTTTATACGTAATTTATCAACCTCGTCCTCTAAATTCTATTTGAGCCTCGGTAAACCTCGGCTCAAATCGAATTTAGTGAACTCGGTTGATAAATTCCGTATAAAATAGAAACTCATGTGAGATCCTCTATATATTATTCTTTAGTTGTAAATGAGGACAATAGTACTCATACTCATACATGTCAAATTAGACGATGAGTTTACAATAATAAATTGATTACAGAAACGAGTTTTTTTGAAACTGCAAATTCTGTCATCCGTGTTTTGGATATTAACGTTAAAATCACTCATAGCTGAATAATAATCAATCGCCAGAGCCAGCTTATTTAAGTAACCAATGGGGCACGGATATTCGGAATATGGTTGTTCACATGCTGGTACGTTGTCCGTCAACAATTTCTTTTGGTACAGGCCAAATACCCCACCCAATCGTCACCAAACTTCATATGCATATTCGGGGTGACCTCTAGATGAGATCCATCGATTTTTTTTTTACGAAATTCGTTTATAAACATGGCCACCAACAGCCATCTTGGATTTCATATTTGAATCCATCGACACACCCTGCAGTCCGCATTTTTTTGGAGAAATTATTTGAAAATATACAGACATGTTTAGGAGTTCCTATAAATGGGAGCTATCGAAATTGAACGATTCTCGATGAAAAACATGGTCACTGGCAACCATCTTGAATTTTACTCTACTAAATCATTTGGTACACTCTATAGACCACATCCCTCATCCTATGATCACCAAAATGTATAGGGATCTTCAGGGTGACCTTTACATGGGAGCTATCGATTTTTTCAAAAATTCATTGAAAACAAATGGCTGCCAGTGACCATCTTGGATTTTACTCTTTGTCTGAGTAAATTCTTTCGCACACTCTACATGCCACATCCCTCGTCCGATAACCACAAAACGTCATAAGCAACTTCGGCGTGAACTACTAGTACATGTTCAGGTAAGGTCTCAGAAGGGGAGAGGGTTGGACTTCCTGTTCACTCGGTATGTTTTGAGTCAGATTGAGTCCACTTACACAACCCTTTTGAAATTTGTTAAATACATGGCCGCCACCAGCCATCTTGTTTTCAAATTTGAATCCATCGGCACACCCATGCAGCCCGCATTTATTGGAGAAATGTTTGAAATGAAAATATTTTCATCTACACAATACAATATCTGTATTGAAACTTTTTGACTTTCTTGTTTATCATTCTGTTGACTGCTCAGCTTAACACTATTAACGGCTAAGTGATATATCACGCTGAACACCTTTGACTATTACAAGTAATTGTACAAGTATCAACCAAAGACAAAGACAAGGGGACTGCACTACTCCTTTTATTGTCACAAATTACCAAATAATCTGTCCAGGATCACTTGGTTTGGTTCATGATAAACATAATTTGTGATCCACTCAAACAGAAACGTGGCTAAAGGGTTTCCGTTGTCCAACTGCACGCCCTCCTTGAACCTCTCCAAGTTGAGCTAAAGTGTCATTGACACTTTCATTTGATCATGTTCTGGACAACAATACGTCAAGAAGGATAATCAATTTTGTTATCGTGCTAATGGAAATTTTAGCCAGAAGACTGGTATGTTCCGCGTAAAATGTATAGATAAGACATCTAAATTATAATGTGTGTCATGTTAGTGCCAGCGATAGTTACGTGAGTTACGAGTATGACATCGTGTAACAAAGGGTGGAGATAAGTATTTCACTTTAATTGAGAGTCTACCACACAGAACAAAAAATAAAGTGGACGCAAAAACTGCAAATATTTCGAGGAACTTGGTGGGCCGTTGGCGCCCCTGCATGGGATGTAATTTAACTCAGTTTACTACTCAGATACTACGTCATCTGCTTGGACAAAAGAGAACAATTTCATGAGTTTTGGGGAGTTAAAATGTTCTTTCTATACGGATGGCCAAAATGTTGACACAATACCATTGTAATAACAATATGATCTTCACAACATGTATTCGATTCACGGTGGTTCTCTTAGATGTGTTGCTTGAGCTGTGCGACAAAATACAAACTTTAGCCGCAAGCAACCGGACAATTCGTCTCAAAACATGTGCAGATGGTTTATATCGATTAGTCTTGATGGGGATTTTCCTCTTGACGGAATAAGGTTCTTCTGGTACGGATATCCGTCGTTTATGCTCGAAGGCTAGCTAGATTCGAATGAGATGCACCACCAGATGCGTATAAGAGAACACTGCGGAAACTCACAACACCTCATACTACAAAGTATAAGCCATGATCACTAACTATATTGTGTTGGGTATGCGATTCTGAACCAGATGGCGATAGAAAATAACCTCACTGCAAGGGATCATGAACACATATGTAAATAGTGGTAGTACGCGTCTCGTTTCGATTGGCATGAGGCCACATTCCGGTCTGCATGGGATGCTCTACATGATTTGTGGTTCAGTTCACCGAATTAAATTTTTTATGTCTATAACTACATGTATATACGCGATATCCTGAACATCTATTGCCTAAAACGCGACCATTCCCGGAGGTAGGTTTATCTGGTTTATTATTTTGTTCTTATTTAAAAAATAAATAAATTATATTTACATATTAACTTGATACAACGAGAGGCCGATCACGATCGGCAGATGTTTAACACATACCTTGGCGATAGTGATTAGCTATTTTCAGCTTAGAATCTAAAATCCATAACATTCTTTATTAATTTTCAAAGATTAGTTTTTTAAATAGGCCCATAACTCTGTTAACAAAATCGGATCAAACCCATATTATACTATCTGTATTTTGGACTGAGAAATTGACATACGAAATTTGATTTCAGTTATATTTTTTTATAGTTATTGCAGCATGAGTGAATTCTAAGTCGAAGAAGGGCCATAACTCCATTAAAAAACTTGGATCAAACCCATATATTAACTCGATCTGTATTTTGGGCTGAGAAACAGATATACACAATTTGGTTCCAATCGAATAAAAAAATGTTTGAGTTATCGCACCATGCGTAAAGTGTCCACCGACAGACGGACGGACGACAAGTGGTCAATCCGGACGTCGACAATATGTGTACCATACTATGGTATGGGTTCACATAAAAATCAAAATAAATTAATCAATCAATAGGGGCAAAGAGTGTGTCAAAATAAACCAATATAAAATGAGACATGGTATCAGATGAAAGTATCAGGAATGTTGAGATGTGTTAATTTTTAACTACAGAAATCCATGCTAGTGAATGAGGAGAAACCTGGAGATATAACAGAAGAATGATTAATTGAAAATTATAATGAGAACATCCCTACAAATGAATAATAGACTAATCCAATTAAAACTTTTATAACTGAATGGGAGAGTCTATTGAATCATGAATGGGTTACAGCTTCACTGCTATGTGGTATATATGGTGGCTATAAATAACTAATTCAATAAGACAACATTATAGCTAGTCTCTCAGAACACTCTCTATTGCAGTTAAGCGTGTATTACTGGTAGTTAATTGTAATCTACCTGGGTTATCAAAAAATCAAATCTGTTCAATTCTTAGGGTCATAACTATGGTATAACAAATCAGATCTAACCCATATTCAAACTCTATCTGTATGAAAAATGGTTGATTAATCGAAGCATGTGTGAATTCTTTGACATAACTCCGTTAAAAAACCCATATTCGAACTCGATCTGTATTTTAAGCTGAGAAACTCATATTCCAAATTTGGTTCCAATCAGATAAAAAAATGTTCGAGTTATGGCAGAATGCACGAATTCTAAGTCGAAAAAGGGCCATAACTCTGTTAAAAAAAACTCGGATCAAATCCATATTCGAACTCGATTTGTATTTTGGGCTGAGAATCTCACATACCAAATTTGGTTACGATCAGAAAATGTTTCAGTTAACGCATTGTGCGTAAAGTCTCTACGGACGGACATACATACGGACGGACGCACTGGCCAGAGTATACTTGTGGGGTGACCGCACATACCTATGAATACTTGTGGGATGCGATCTTTTGTTTGAGTAACTTGTGGGGTGCAACCCACAACTGACGATTTTTTAAAGAGCGTATAATATATTACATATTCTGAGAAATATTATATTAACGAAATAACGGAGATGGTTTGTAAATAAAACAATTAGAAGAAAAGCATGTTAAATTCATGTTAAACTCATCGCACCCCACAAGTACTCTCTGGTTAGTGCGCACGGACGGATGGGCGAACGAACGAACGACGAGTGGTCAATCCGTACATCGACACTATGTTTACCATGCTATGGCATGGGTAAACATAAAAACATAAGGTCATGCATTCATAATCATAAAGTATAGTATTGACACACTATCCATGTGTTAACATGATAATATTAATCAGAAATATCAATAAGAAATATAAAGAAGGGATTGGGTGAGTGGTGGTGGGGGGGGGGGGGGGGGGTGGTGTTCATTTGTTTTTTTACGATAAATTCGCGTATGTGGTATGCTTTTTTAACAGTTAACTTAGTGGACGATTCTCATCCAAATCGTTGCCTGTAATGACATGAAGTAAAATAAATCAAGAAGTATAAGTTAAATTAAACAGTATTGTAGGTATCATGTTCTTTTTGTATGCAAACAAAAATCTAGCGGGAGACATTGGCTCATACACTATACTTATGATTACTACATTTCGTTGACTGCCATCATAAGTGGATACCACTCATAGTCGAATTCGTAGATATGGTCGTTCTCAATAGCAGTAATCCGTTCAATTCTACATCTATTCTTAATTTCCAAAATAAGTGACGTTAAAGACATGACATCCAGGGTGAACTTTGTTTTATAAATATAGTACTTCAATTGCGTGATCAATGTAGTAGTTATTTTTGTTTTTTGTTTGTTACATGATCTGGTTTATTATGGTTTATCGTCGGTTTATCGTCGTTTTCGCTGCGACGTTGCCAGTTTTACGGGTGGGGGAAAGACCGCACACAGAGTTAAGCTACTCCCAAGAAACGACTGACAAACCTGCCTAAATATATACGAATGCAGGTTATGTTGTTTGTGTTTTTATCAGGATTCGAATAAGCCTCACCATCGGTCACCAGCTTATGTGGGCCGAATACTGTATGCAGCCATGTGTGGTATATTAATACCCGCCGAGCACCGGTGAGTTAGCATTGATTAATTCGGTAAGATTCACAGACAACCATAAGTCTGCACCTCCATCAGGACTTAACTTCGCCCAGCCAATTTATTCCTTGGTATGTTCCTCGACGTTTAAAATGTTTAAACAATGTTAAACAATGCCACGAAAAAAAGTGGCCGTGTAGACAGACACCTGTGCATGCAATACGTCCATCATCGCCACCGTTTTTCAGACTAGGCATCAAGTCAGTTCAGTTTGACGCATATTATAGTGGGAAAATCTTGTCAAATGTATACAAATGTATATATTTTAGATAGAAATAATGCCACACTTACGAGGCAAAATTGGAACTTCCCATTCAGATGGCTGCCAAAATGGCCACCGGAAGTGGAAAATATGACGTTTTTCCCCCACTAATATCTTCCAGATCAGTTTCTGCTGTTTTGAACTGGTTGAGAATTGTGATCCATCGAAATTGATTTCACAGAGGTGTCTGAGGTATATATGCAAGCCTGGAAGGTATGAGTGACCGTGTGTGTGGGGTATTCGTATATCTGGAAGGGCTGCATGGCCATTGGTGGGGTGTACACGCATACCTGGAGTGACTCTGTGGTTATGGATAGGGTGTAATAGTATATACCGAGTAGCTATATGACTATGGGCGTCATATATGCATCACAGGGAGTGGCTGTATGACCAAAGGTGAGGTGAATATGAATACAAGGAATGACAGAATGATCTTGAATGTGGTGAATATGTATACAAAGAGTGACTATATGGTCATGTCCTCATGCGTCAACAAAACTGAACAGTGCTGCTCACCATATATTGATCACAAATGTAGCCAGCAAGAACCAACTGCGTACATCCACATTTTCAAAAATACTTCATACTCAGCCGTTGTGGCATATTTTTCAAATTTCACCGATCTTCATACGCCAAAATGACACGATCTATCATTTTGGTAAATATGAAAGCGCGATTATAAGCATTTCAAAATTAACTGCTGCTTTTCCCGAAACAACAAAACTGAGAACTTCACCATAATGATGGCAGTAACTGCTGACAGCGACGTGGAAGCCAGCAGACAACAATACGACGCCAAGTCGATTGGTAGTCCACGCTGTACAAAGCACCAATTATTCCACTAGTTACCACAGATCAATTCGAAAAACGTGTAATAACATACTTACGCGCCAGCCATGTTATTATTTCCTTCAACAATGGGCGAAACCCAATACATATATTGTACTTTCTCAGACTTAGGTACTAAATGAAACTAACTGCATTGATTGCGGAAGTATATGCGAACAGCGACATGCATGTCGAATTTTCCGCTGTCAGCATTTCCTGATAGGCGCCCTCGTATGCTTTTCACGTCTCACTTAACACACGAGATAATCGCAAACGTGGCGTGTACACTATATTCAATGTACCATTGTCACAATAGTCCACATCTTACAGCTAAGCATGTCAAGTGCCATATTAGTTTTGTTACGCTGGATGTTCACTTGACTGAATCCAGCGTCGCATGGATTATTTGCCGCAATTAGTCTTTCAATGCATGTCCCAATCAACGAACCCAGAGATAAATATACCCAAAGTGGGTTTCGCTATATGGGGAGATAGAAAGCTGATACTTTCAAGTCTGGTTCCGATGATGAAGAAAACAAGGTTTGTGAACTCCTATGATGAGTCAATCTAGCAGACTGGAAGCATCGAGTGAGACAACAAAATTCGGAACATTGGACATTCGCAAAAAAATAATAACAAATAAATAAATAAATAAACACGAGCCCATTCTGCATGCTGGTTTCAGAGAAGCTGTTCTAATAGTTTAAAAATACTTCAGGGAAGGTGTGTCAAGTTCTTTTCTCGGATTATTTGAAGCAATATGAGCCCCAAAACGCCTTGCAAAATAACTGCTTTGACCTGGTGGTTTCCGAGATCTATCGACTAAGTCACTGGACGAAAACGTCGAAATCTCCCTGTGCTGCCCAATTAGACTGAATATGGGCAGCCCGGAGCAGGATCATGCACGCAGAAGTTTCAATATTGAGCTTGACCGACACAGTCATGTAAAATTGCATGCATTGACATTTCAAAATGTGCCATTCTGAAGATTGGGCCCTTTTAATCTTCAGTGGTTCTTGTACTGATCTTGAACACAAGTGAGCCAAAGTTCATTCACGATAAATATAAGTAACTATTGAATATTCGTGTGCATTTAGTGGCGCGGCAGTTTTGCCTTACATTTACTTACCCCATGTGCTATGCATGGTGCTGCTGCATGTGCGTCGGGGAGACTGATCAATATCCGGCGAGGTACCTGCGAGGTGGCAGCACACCTATGTCAATGTATTCAGATATTTTTCGACGAAACATAATAGAGCGGAGAGTGGGTTTCGGTAACCGTGCACTGTAAAGTCAATTGCATATCTCATCTCTGCTAATATTATGTAAATCCAACTGATGCTGATCGAATGGGAAGCCATCTTAATGGCACCGGAGTGTTCCGCCGGCGGTCTGGGAGTGAGCCGTTTGTATATCTTAATCGTTTCTCTGGGATCTCAGAAGACCAGATGTCTGTCGGTCGCCATTGAATAAGATGGAACGTGCAATTTGTCAGCGCGGACTCTCTTGCGGGTGGTCTATATGTAGTTCTTCCATCGTAAATTCGACAGTTATTTGATATCAAATCGACCATTTTGATCATTGTGTCATTTCTGATTATCAGTCATACCAGGCAAGCCAACGTACCGTTAAAATTACTATACACTACGTGTATATAATACAGAGTAATGGTAGTATTCACCCATGGTCAAGTGGTCCTTCTTATCTGCTACATGTATGATGTTATAGTGCTCATGCTGAATTGCTATTATGCTGCTATAAACTGATGCCGTTACGAAAAAGTGCCGTTATTTTTCTGTGTCATTTTCGCCGTGTTATGCTAATCCTAGCGATTTTAGGAAAAGGAAGGGTGTCTATGAAACATTCAGGAACATATATATTTTTGAAAAATGGAATGATGGCAACGCTGGTGTATGCAAAACGACACGAATAGACATCTGGATTAGAGTAAATTTGCAACAATTAATGCAACAGGTATTAAACAAATTCTCAATATATATGTTTCTGAATATAAGTTATACATGGCGAGTAGTTGCCGGATATATATCATAATTATATGTGAGGCGAAGTCAGCTGAATGTCGGACGAGGCAAGTAATTAATTTTCTCACATGGAAAGCATGATAAAGGCTTTACATGATTCTTAGTTGTCGGCTATACGATGTCGTTTGAGATTCAGCAAGCCCGATATTAATCTCACTTCGCCTCACATGACACCGTATCCGTCAACTAATCGCCATGTAACTTATAATATCCCCATGGGGCTTTCAATATTGGGTCGGTATCAATCAATGTGAACATAATATCCCCTCATCTCCTGTAGGTGTAAACAATATTTTATTCTCAAGAACTAGCACATATAAGACAAAATATAAAGACATTATATAACAATTCAACATTAGAGACAAGGATTTGGCAGGAAAGGCTTATATGTGACCAGTTCCTTGGTATATATAATGGATCATGGTTTGATTGCGTCTCAATGATGAATTGCCTGTTCCATAAACACCCGCAACCCATCTCCAGTTGCTGCCTGTCCGCTCCCCACACACAATTACATCTCTGGCATGCATGAGTATACGAGAGCACAATTTTGTTTAGGCTTTTTGGTTCACTTCTTACAGTTCATACCCATATTATGTCAGTTAAATCGTTTGGTATCGCGATGAACAAATCTCGGCGTCTTTTGGAGTTTAAAGAATTAGCTATACATATATACTGCGATACCACCACCATGCGATGAGCGATTAAATCTCTCAGGGTTGTGGAATCCAGGGATAGCAATTATAGAATCTGATGTATCATTAGAAAACCATGTTTATGTGAACGTTGAGATGTCATAATCTACTATTTCAGTAGACAATGTATCAAGTTTTATACTCTGAACATTTAGGCAAATCAATGATAATTTGCCATCAGTTTTTGGATCTGACAAAGAGCGACCAGGGTTCAAATGCATGTCAGATGCTTCTTTCAAGATAAGTGTTTCTATCATAGCTCGCATTATATTGGATATATAATCTTGTAATACTCTTGAAATGTATATGTTTTCATATTTTTGACAACATTGAGATGGCGAAAACGCCTATTTCGAGTAATTCTGATTGCGGACAGCAGAGATGATTCTAAGTCAATGAAATGATGCGTCTTTGTGCGCAACCTTTCAACCAAACTGATAAATATAAGGCTCCCCACGTTCAATCATGTATATTTACATACTAAGTGTTGTCATAACTAAATCCAGCATTCTGATTGGTCGGCGCCCACGTGGCTAGTTGCAATTATTTCTCGGTGAATGCGCAACAGCTCATAACAACATCGATACGTCAGCTCATAACAACATCGATACGTCATTTGGGTTTGGAAAGACGAACGCGTAATATTTTGGGCGCATATGGATTCGCGCAGGATTGACTTAATAAATCGTCGGGTTTCAATTGTTTCTGTTAACTTTTGCCAAGGGTACTGTGGGATATTTGGGCTGGTTTTGTCACGATACACTTTTCGATTTAAATACATTTACAAAAGTGGCTTTTTCGCTAAATGTATATAAATATAAGGATTAACTGTCATGTGGACTGTTTTTATGGAGATGTAACCGTGAGGTAAGTGGTCATAACTTGTATGTACCATAAAAACAGTCCACATGACAGTTAATCCTTATAAAAACGAAGGAAATTAAGAATGCAATGTCTCTTGGGACACACGTCCTTTGCATTAGTATGTATGTTAGGATTGCCAATGAAGATAAAATATATAGATTATTCTCGTCAGTACCCTTATGTGCTCTTGAGTATAGTACAAACCAGTCCTTTCCCTATGTGTCATAATATCAGTCATTGTTGTATAGATATTGAAATAAAAGGTATGATGGTATGAAACAAGGACAAGAACTAGGATGCGACAGTCGAGGGGTGGGGAGCGCTCAGACAGAGCAGCGACAGCAGCATAACATATTAAGTTGTAGAACAAACAATTTAGCAATGAGATCAACATAATGTGCATACTTTTTAGCATATATTAACGGCATTCGGTATGATAAATTCGATAAATTAATCTGCTTTAAATCAGAGACAAGTTTCTCGGTGTGTCTTCTTTTCTGTAGCGACGAATTCAACTGGTTTAATTTCTATTTCTTTCCAAAATCGGTGTTTGTGTTATGCATTTCTTTAAGAGAAAACAAAAGTGAATACAGTTGCCATTCAATCAATTCAATTTCCAAAGGGGCTTTTGTGTTATTTATTTCTTCAAAGGAAAAAAATAGGGAATACAGTTGCTATTCAACGAATTCACTCGTGAGTTACTGGACAAGCAGTTGTCATATATGACTTTATGTCGTAAATCAAATGAGGAGCAATAATAACCTTTAAAATAGAGATCAGAACCAAAATAAAGAATGAAACGGGCGCGTAAAGTTGGTCCGCCTAGGAACAACTTGTAATACCCGGGAAGTAAACGTGGCTTAAATTAAGTTCAATGTTGAAAAGCATATATAGCGTCATGGTTAAAATTCAACTATATGTTTGTTCATTTGAGCAGTGTCCAAGGTTCCGGACAACCTCAAGAGTAGTCAGGAACCATGGACCCATCTCCAAGGTACACACCCATGGACAGTATGTAATTAATAAAATACAAAGTATATATAATCGTGTCTCCATGTATGACTGCGTTAACTGTTCCATATAATTGGAATAATCATATCCGGGTCATAAATGTACATCAATCGTGAATTGTGTTGTGTGTGACCTAGTCCAAGTCTTCTTGTACTAAAACCAGCTAAGATATTGGGATGGCGATGCTGGCGTTTAGTCCAAGACCGCCCTATATGCTCGCTTATGACACGGCTTAAGCGTTAGTGACCCGCTCAAATAAAACCACAATTATATGAAATAAAATATCACAATTGCGACAATAAACGGATATTTTCCGCAGAAGACATGCTATTTTATCTGAAACCCACATCAGTTGTGAATTTAAAACGGTAATTTAATGCGAAAAGAGACATTTACCTCAATGTTTACAATTTTTTAAAAGTATGCGAACTCGGTTGACCTCGCGAACTGTGTTCGGCATTTTCCGTTGAAAATATTCCGTAGATTTTGGACAACAACGCAAATTACGAAGAATTCTCCATTGTAATCGTAATTATGTGTGTCAATAAATAAAATAATAAATAGATTAATTAAACATTGAAGATATAAATGTAATACATTAAATAAATTACGGGGAATTACAACCCTCTCAAAGTTTAAAACAGTGTAAACACAACGAGTATTAGAATAAATAATATGGTGCTACATTTCCCACATTTGGTGGACTTCGGCGAAATTAAGATATATACTAAGCGAATAGAGCAATATACTGCTCTTGTTAAGCACACAAAAAATCAAACAAAATTTGTATAAATTTTTAACCTTAAGTTTGAAAAGTCCCACTAAAACGGAAGAACTATATTTCGAAACTGTGTGATTCGGTACTCCGATTATTTTATCAACACAAAAGTCAAAATGCACATGGATGAAAATCACACGGATGGAAAGTCAGACACAAGAGTTCTAATTTGCTCCAATTTTGACAAGTTGCTTGCGAAAATTGTCAACAAAACTACCGTTCTGATCCTCCATTATGTCATTAAGTTTTTAGTGCGGGAATTGTTCTGAAAGCACATAGAAAACTGGACTTTCGGGCGATCGGTTTTCGCCATTTTTGTTCGGAAAACCCGCGCTATATATAGAAACGGAAAGTACAATTCCCAGAACAAACAGCGGATTATGCCGAACTTATTCGGACCACTTCGGCTTTCGGTTAAAACGTAAACAAACAGAGAAACAAATCGATGTTTATGGCAATCAACCGGAATATTCTATGTGTAATTTAACATTAAAGTTAGATTATTATACACCATTGTGACCATAAGATGTAAGCCTTTCCGATGTATATAGCATCATGTATTGATTTGCTAGGTAAATCGAGTAAAATACATCACAGATTCCCGCCACAGATCGTGGGCGTAAGTCGTGTGGTAGGATTGGTATGCAAGCGGTCTTGGACTAAACGCCAGCATCGCCATCCCAATATCTTAGCTGGTTTTAGTACAAGAAGACTTGGACTATGTGTGACCATGAACGAAACGTCTTTAACACTGCTTGAGTCTCAGATCAGCTAATGTCTATACTTTGGTTAGGCAGGAACAGTATAGGTGTATATTTCTCCTAACCGTTTAATGCGACGTTTTGAAGTGAACACATCTAGTAGGACAGCATGATAAAGTCTTTCCATGGATATGTTCAGATTGTCCGATCGAGCACCGCTAAAATGAGAACTTAAAAAAAAAATAACGGTACTTTTTCTTCACATCATCAGTTTTCCCTAAAAGCATAATAGCAATTCAGCAGGACCCACCAGCATCATAGCACATTAGCAGGACCACTTGATCGGTGGTGGTATTATTCTCCAAGGCCACTCGTTGTACTTAAGGCGTAGAACAATTATTTATATATCCTCTTGAGACCGATAAGATGATGTATTACAACTGAATGGCAACTATGGGAAAACGTCGGCTGAGCGGTTCGAATTGTAATTTTTACGACCAAACTATTCGAGTTAGCGCGAAGAATGGGACGGCAGTATAATTAGAATACTCTAAAAGTACACCACGACGTAATTGACAATAGCACGCGTCTAAATTTGTATTCTACTTTGGATAGATCTCGACTAACGTTAAGAAGCTGCCGATTGAGTGCAATTGATATCTGTTATCTCAATGGTGACGAGCGCGACTCTGGCAGTTTAAATTAGATGCTTTCCATCCAAGTCTCTCATCATAAAAACGCACTGTCATCTATTGTCATATATCCAATTTAAATTTACCATATTTCGAGCGACTTAAGGCGTCGTGTTTTACGAGTCTTAGAATTCTGAAAGTGATGTGAAACAATCCGGTAGGGTGACCAAATATAAATCGACAATAATCTTCTTCAAATAAGTAATTTTTACAAATATTATATCCAAATTGACAATACACACCGTCATTCTTATATATTAATTAAATGCAGTGACTCTCGATGGCGAAATCGTTTTCGTTAGTTTATCGCCGAAAGACGCTTCACTCTCGTGGTTTCCAACACCTCTCCATACTTGTACATAACGGCCCACCACATTGGTCAGGGGAGCCCACTTTAATCCAACTGTATTTATATGTCATGTGTATCGATCTCTCCTATACTTGGAGGTAATAAAGATATCTCTCTCTGAGTGGTATGGTCGATTTGCTTCATATTTTCGGTGATGTTAGTAGAATGCTACATTCCTCCAGTTCCGTCTAAAATGATGTGTCGGCTAGACCCCGAGCGTGCTGAATAATGACAACACTACTCATATAATATTTATAAAAGAATTGCTTATTTATATTTATTGCCATGGCATTTATAATATAACAACTGCATCCGCGCGTTAATACAAATTATGATGGCTTTCGAAGTTTTTTTGCTAAATTTGTGCCAAATCTCATCGAGGTTCTGATGGTTCGGATGATGTCTATATCACAATCCTTGTCATTGCATGCCGTGTATGTTACTTGACTAGCAGGAGCCGTTATCGACGAGTGCATATTTTACATTGAGCTAATAGAAGATTTCTTCCATTGGGCAAATTCAATATATTACACTTGTGCATTATTAATTGCAGGTAGTCTTGTTAGTTGATGCTTTTGGTGCCGGTAGCGATAACTGTACTGTGCTGATACTAGCGCACTAGTGCAATGACACGTTGATGTAGCACTGGGTATTTTTGATTGATTAAAGTATTGGCATATCATGGTTTCTTTGTGCAACTTGTAAAATATAGGCGTCGAAGATTACATGTTGTATTATTGGCGGCATTACTCGCTCCATATATATGCAATGTTATATCTGTCGAAGAATAATAAAATGACCTGGAGGTATATATCCCTAACGGACGTGTCTTGGCTATAGCCACCGGTCATATAATTAGCAAGACACTGTTCAATGCAATTTCGTCAATATCGCCCATCTATTGAGTCATGGATGAAATTGGTTTATTGTCCGAACCCATCATAATTCATACTCCGTCGTTGCTCATTGTAATTACACGAAGTAGATATATTTCTTTGCTCTTGATAGCACATTTAAGTAAAATCGACTCGCCCCTCAAGTTATCGACACAAATATCAGTAAGAAAGCCCTCTATAACATAACATCATAACATAACATAACATCAAGATAAACGGAACGAGTCGAATGACTATTAGTTCCGGATTATATATCAAAAATTATTTTACTGCATGGCAATCCATCCCTTCTGAATCATATTCGTACCGTATTGAGCAGAAGTGATTGTCCAATAGAGTTTTGAATTCTGCTAGCGTTTGCACAATATACTCAGGCAGGGCATTCCAGCTTGAAACAATTCGATTGCAAAAGAATTCCAGTATTGGTCTCACCATGGACCTGTACAAGTAGCTAAACTGGTAGTGCATAAATATTAGTAACTGACGAAAGTTCTCCTGATTATACCCAGCGTTCTATATGCGCGACTACACACACTGTTAATGTGGCAATCAAACTTTAGCTGCGTATCAATAGTCACTCCCAGATCTTTTTCGTACTCGCTCACTAGAATTGGTGGCCTTTCTGTCGAATCTATCATGTTGTATTGATGGCGAGCGTTGTTGAATCCAAAGTGCAGCACGTGAATTTTTGAAGAATTGAATTTAAGTTGCCAATTTGTTGACCAAAATGATTGGCACACATCATCAATTCTGTTTTGGATGTTAAGATGTTTCTATGTTGGGTATGGGTGCACATACCAGGCAGACTGGGGGGAACCAACTCAGGTAGTCTGCGTGAACTCTGACAATTCAATTTAAAACAGATCGCGTCCTATAGTTTAAATTGATGTGAAACACTCCGGTAGGTTGATCAAATATAAATGGAGAGTAATCTTATTCAAAGAACTAATTTTTACAAATATTATATCCAAATTGACAACACACACCGTGCAATGCAGACCGCACACAGAGTTAAGCGACTCCCAAGAATGTTATGTTATGGACTTGTTCGGGTGCGTTAAACTGATAAGTTAGTACTCATGTATACTATGCCAACTGGAGGAATGTAGAATTCGACTAAGATCGCCCTAAGTCTCAAAGAAATCGACCATACAACTCCATAGAAAAGACCGTCTAAACTAATCTCAATTGTAAATATTTACATCTCTATTCGGGACACAACTATCGGCGATAAACAATGCAGTGACTCGCCAAGTAGTAAATATTTACAATTGAACGTAGTTCAAACGATGTTTTCTATGGACTGGTGCGGTCGATTTGCTTAAGATTTTCGGCGATGTTAGTAGAATGCTACATTCCCCCAGTTGGCATATACCGCCTGGATCAGTTTCACGCACCCGAACACGTACATAATATGTCTTTAATGAACCAAGAGGTCTGGATTGTGAGGTGAGTTTGTAACGTGTGATATTCAACTCCCACACTGTTTCTCGAATTATCTGCTTGTATAATCGACAAAAACATTCGTATATCTACTGCCTTGATTGATGTCGTGATTGACAGAATGTGACACTGTATAATCACGAGACAAATGATGTATGCAGATTCTGAGATGTTCGGATACGAAATCAATTCCATGGCCTTTTCCCGGGAAATATTCGGCTGTTGTGTTATATTCACACGAGTGTGACATATATGGTAAGCCTCTTGTCGGTCTCCTTGTATCGCTACCGTACGAACTCATAATGATTCAAACATTATTCCACATCCATTGGCGTGAGTCACATGTATTCAACGGATCCCAGCCATTGAATACATATTAGTGTATACCTCTAGTGGAATACAAGCCGGAACTATTCTTGTTGACGTTGTCGCCAAGAAATATGACGTACATTACGTCGACCATCCGCTTCCGGTTATCCCCCAATAATTACTGGTTATTTGTCAGACTACTTATCTGACTGAACGGTGTAGAATAAATACAGAACACAACTTGCATCATAATCTCGAATCTTTTATCGAACTCATTGCGGACGGCGCAAAGATATATTTCGCTCGAGCTACGCTCTCGCGAAATATATCCTTGTGCCATCCGCAACTCATTCGATAAAAGAGTCTCGATTAAGATGCGCGTTGTGTTCTGTCTACATAAACCATCGTACCTTGGATGCGAAATATATATGCAATATATATGAGTATTATCTTGCATTTAGTGAGACAATGCATCTAAAGATAGTTCAGTTCTTATAAAACCAACATTTTATTAATTTGCAAATAGCCTCCATTTGCATAGGACATGCACATTTAACATTCTGAGATATTGGATGTGGTCAAAATATGATAGCAACGATATTTCTTGGACAACGTACTTTGCCAATTTGCTTTCAACATATTACCTCGCACAAACATACCAGCTCTTAAAAATACGATACTTGGCGTAGTATAATCACACACAACTTCTTACTATTATTAAGTATTTCTTGTATTGACCAAACTATCATGTGAATATTGTAGAGCAATCAATCTCCACAATTGGAAGCAATAAATATGTATAGTCTGACTGAACCAAGAAGTCTGGATGAAACCAAACTGAATCAGTTTGTGAGGTGAATGATCCTATTAGAACTATGTAACGTGTGATCTTGCATAGTTGGCCATCGATATTTCATTGTATAATCACGAGACAAATGTTGCATGCCGCTTCCGAGGTGTTCGGCTACGAAACCAATTTCAGAATTTGGCTGGATGCCAGTGACTGACTCTATATAGCCAGGCACTGGACGTAGAATAACACACAAAAGGCACGCGCAAGATTTATCAAGCTGAATTGCATACGATTGTCGTTAAACCAAACACCACACCACGGTATCTAACACGTCAAACAATGGATGTCAATCGATTGCGTACATGATTAGAAGTACATACTTCAGTTATCCACCACAAACGAATTTGGTGGAGATATAAATATGAGTTCTGTCCGCAACACATTCAGAGCTCAGTCATCATACGGTCTTTGGTATACTTATGCATGAACCACCACGGGAGTGGGATATCCACTGGAACATATTTCGTGCATTCATATTGTTGCAGAGTTATGGCCCTTGGGGCGAAAATGCGTCTTTACCTACTTCGGATCTCTGTATTTCAGTGATCGAATGTCATGTTTCAGTGATCTTTAGTGAGTATGCGCATGAGGCGCATATACAGGGAACAATAACCGAATGTAACATACTTTGCAATTTCCCGTCCTTATCTCAGACTCTTACATGTAGCGTGTAAAATGCGTCCGTTTGTGTATCTCCGTCATTTCGGCCAATTTGGCCGGTTACTTCATGTGACTTTTGCATCTGACGTGTGTGTCGGATAATTGATCTGGAGGATTTATGTAAATGTTAGCCCAAACTACATTTCCAAGTAACGATGGTTTTGTTGTTTATTTTGAGGAATAATACCGCGTCAGATGAATTCAGCCCAAATATGTTAACAGTTGTCGTGTCAAACATTCGGCAGTAGGTTAGCGTTATTTAGTATTTGTGGATGTCCTTTAACATGGGGAAAATAGCCTAGTGCGCTTGAACGAGCATGTGAATTTGTCGTTTTTAATGTACAGCAACTTGATAATCAATAACAGAGGCATTCTCTGTCAAATAAGGTCGCTCTATTTACGGTATTAATTGCGGAACTTTCTAAAGTAAACTACGCGTAAACGGATACATACGGTAAATTATAGAATGTGCCGGAATCGGCCTAATCGCCCCATGGCCAACTCGCCCAGTCGACGTGTGTCAATTCGGTACCTACTATAACATGTACCCGAGTCCGATTCGGAATAAAAGATGTATACGGGTGTTATATAGCGTTTGGTCCGTTGTTTCTCAATGAATATTATTGAAATTTGGTGTATATGTCGGGGCTGGGACATGGAATACAACAACGTTTGAATTGTTTTTAAATTTACAAATTTGTTGATTTTATTCAATTTTTTTCGTTCTGAAAACACACTATAAAGTGTATATAATATAAAAACGAACACGAGACATACATAATTTATAAACTGTTAACAAAAGATATCAAATTCAATACATGACAAAGATGACTCAGTGGAGTTTATAAAGTGAACATAAAAACAATGAGGTAAGAATCTTTTTAAGGAATGCAACTTTATTTAATGATAATAAACACATAAATTAAAATAACAAACATGAGACATACATGATTTATAAACTGTTAACAAAAGATATCAAACTCAATACATGACAAAGATGACTCAGTGAAGTTTATAAAGTGAACATAAAAATATTAAGGTAAGAATCTTTTTAAGCATTACTAAACCGTTTAGCACAGACCACAGTCCACTTCACTCATCCGATCATCACCAAACTTCATATTTATCTTGATATTGATCTATCAGATGAGAG
The DNA here is from genome assembly GCA_032622095.1 of Siphonodentalium dalli. Lineage (NCBI taxonomy): Eukaryota > Metazoa > Mollusca > Scaphopoda > Gadilida > Siphonodentaliidae > Siphonodentalium > Siphonodentalium dalli. Next base: position 124,918,168 of record CP136064.1, read on the forward strand.
CTATCAAATATTTTTTTAATTTCATAGGAAAAAATGGTCGCCAGCGGCCATATTGCATTTACGTTATATTTTATCGCGTCATGTCGATATCTAGTATTACTTAGAAATTTCACCTTTCCAGATTCATAATTGCTCCATTGACTGTAACAGATGAAATTATTCCCCTCTTCGGATAGAGTGTCACTGAAACTTTATTTTGTCAGACTGTCTGTATAATCACTGATTATATATGGCAATAATCTGTAATAAGATGTAGCACTATTTTATTTTATATTTACATGCAGTGCTGTTTTTATACATCAATTCTAATCCCCCTAGATCATCATGTGATCGATCATACATCGCGCGAGGACCTGGTTGAATTAAGGGGGGTTTTATGGATCACTTCTGTCCTCAAGCTAGATTATACTTATGACATTTGATGGCATGTTTCTAACGTGGAGGGTTAGATATGCTTGAGAAACCACCACTCTTTAATTCACACCAAGTTCTCAGCTGTCATGTTCGGATATTAGAACCCATAGCCATGATATATGGTTTATTTTGTGTATACTAGTAATATAGTTATTTTCAGTACCTTTATATACCAGTACTGTGTATAACAATGCATATAAATTAATCCATGTATACATGTATATTGATTCAACGGATTCAGTGGTTTTGTCCATCAGTCTATCAAATTTGCGGGGAAAACATGGCCACAAGCAGTACACCCTGCTAAATTTCGAATTTGAATCAATTGGCGCACCCTGCAGCCAGCTTTTATTGGAGAACTTTTTCTTATGCGGATATTTTGGGTCACCGCTAGATGTGAGCCATATTTTGTTCTCAAACTGTCCTTGTGAAGACATCACTGCCAGCGGTGATCTTCAATTTTACTATTTTTATGGCTAAATAATTTGGTTGATCCTACAGACGACACCCTTGTCCGATCGTCATCAGATTCCACAATTATCTTCTGGATAACCAGGGTGAGAGTAATCTAATTTTCCCGAATTTCGTTAAAAAACATTACCACAGGCAGCAATTTGGTATCTTACTCTTTGATCCTCTTTTGCATGACTGAATTGTTTAGCAACTGTACAGACATATCCCTCATCTGGTTTTTATATACATGTATATCTCTTCATGCGGATAGCCAGTATTACGTAGGTACTTCAACTTTCTGCATTCCTGTCATCATTTGAAATATAAAAATTTACCTGATACATGCACCCTTCAAAATTTGTTTCGTCGTATCTATTTTAATGACCCGTATGGTAATATTGATACAGATATATTTGTCAAACATTTCTTTGTACAATATACAGGTATTTAGTTTGTAACTAAATCTAGAAATATATAATAGTAGCTCGTGGACCCCACTTCGTCCGGGATGTTCCCCTCTGATTTTCGGAGAAATGCGCGATTTAACCTTGAATTGACTATTTTAAAGGTGAAGGTCATGTCGGGGTCACGATTTGACCCGTCCAAAACACTCCCCGGACAAAATTCACGACAAAAGTACCCGTCGAAATCCGCCCGGCTTTATACCCGATTTGACCTTGAATTGACAATTTTGAATGTCAAGATCAGGTCAGGGTCATGATTTGACCCACCCGAAACACTCCTGGGACAAAAGTAACAGTAGGTATCAAATTTCGTTGAAATACTTCCGTTTTACCAGATTTGACCTTGAATTGATCTTTTTGAATGTCAAAGTCAGGTCGGGATCAAGATTTGACCCGTCCAAAATACTCCCTGGAAATAATTTCCCCTAGGTATCAAATTTCGTCAAATCTGTCCGGCAGTTTTCCCGGCCATAGCTAACAGACAAACAGACAGACAAATGTCCAAAATATATATTAAACTAGCTGATGTACTCGACTTCGTTCGGGCTAGTTAGGGATTTTTTTTGTGATCGCCTCCATCTGGACAGTACCCAGTATATACAGCGTCTGGCCAAACTATTGTTCAATTGGTCCAGAAACATGCCTATATCAGCACATTCGAGAACATGGTCCCACGTGAAATTGGACCCGTCCATATTGCTCCCGGGATCGAAGTAGTCCTACACACAAATTTTTAGTCGGATCGGTCAAGGTCCAGAAACATGCCTATGAGCGAGGTCAAGTTGACACGTTAAATACCAAATTCGAGCAGTGTTAGAGTCTATAACACATACACACATGCATTCACGCATACACACATACATACATACATACAGACAGGTGTTTCAAAATGTATAATCGATAGCTACAACAATTCTATGGTAGATAGTTCACGGCCGACCTGATGCATGCATCTTAGTTTTCTTGTGGTGATATGATGGTACAGTCATGAATATTGCATGGAGGATATCCACATGAAACATGTTTCGTCCAGTCATCGCAGGCCACAATAATACATATTTCGAATTAAGCCACATCAGAACGAAAAGCTGTAAACAGTCCTGTGTTGTACACTTGTTTACTCATAATTATGCCAGTTTGAATGGTATAATTATTGCAGAGAGAGCAAAACACACACATTAACAACTTACGACCGCTATCCCATTTAACATTTAGAGACACAGAGACGATGACAACAGCAACAGCAACAAACAACAACAACAACAACAACAACGTGCATGGTGTTTGCTACCACGCAGTTCTTGTCATTCGCATTCGAAATTTCACGACATAATTATTCTCAAACATTGTACTGCAATGCGTCGCCTTTGGTGTGTAACTTTGAATTGGAAGCCAACACACGTGTTGATTAGTGATCTCTGAAAATGGATTACATGGACAATAGTCTCATTACGTCGTTAAGTACTGCGTTGATAACCATTGGGTAAAGAGGAAATGCAAGTTATTGTGAATTGATGTGCTACTAACGTGTTAAAATATCGCGTCCTTGGCGTACACAGTGTGTGCATTCAAAGATATATAACGGAAGAAACTTCGACGTTCTATCCATTGTCTCACCAAAAGTGCTTATGTTGAGTCACGTGAACATAAAGTGCGAGGTTACTACGAATTGGGTTGCTGACACAACTGGGTCAATTGGTGCGTATTTAGTCCAAGTTTCCTTCGACGTAAACCAGCTAGTGAAATCAGTTGGGATAATGTTGTTTTACGTCGAAGCCCCGTGTACATGTATATGTCCTACTATATCGGGGTTTAGCATTGTTGACCCGCTCACCTAAAATACCCAAATAACTTACAAAATGTCACAATTGTGACAGTAAACCGGTTTCTTCAATCGATATTATTATATTTAGTCTGAACTCCACAAGAGTTGTCAACTGAATGTAATAATGTTAAGTGAAAACATATATTTGATCAAAATTTTTACATGAATACGAACTAACTTGACCTCGCAAAGCGACATAACAGTTAGATTATAATACATCTATATTATATAAAATAGCAGGATCTGTCTGTCCGTCCGACTGTCTGTCTGTCCGGATTTCTCTCCAAGACTGCTGTCCGATTTCATCCAAATTTGTTGTGGTATGTAAGGTTTAGATCATTATGCTCGTGTATATAAAACGTACGGACATTAATTGGTCGAATCGGATATAGGACATTTGGCCCATCGTACAGAAGTCTATACATTTATCTTCGTTTATAATATCTAGCTCGAAAGTAAGAACGGCGGACAAGACGTTGCGTGTTGGTGTATATATAGTGCGCGGGCGATGTGTCATTCATTTGGCGGATTTGTTGTGTGGATGGATATCGTTGCCAGTGGTGATTGGGTGTGGGCAACCTGCATATTAACCAGTTATTTTCAGAACAAGCAATGAAGGAAAAGCCATATCGGTCCATGCACCCACAATGCACTAATGGACCGGTTCCTGTTTGATTGTGTCAAATCAGCATAAGCTTTATACGCCGTTAAAGTGGGATGGGCAGGACAATTAAATTTCATTTCAAATCTAATGCACGCATTAATCACAATGATATGGTCTACTGTGAAACAGTTTGCTGATGGGTTCAACATTTCAGATGGATCGATGTCCTATAATTAATTGGTGCAATGTAGTCATTTTCACAATTGTTCACAAAACTTCATTCTGATATTTGCTGAATGTTATTGTGTGTATATTGTATATTCTATCAGTCCATTAAGAATGAATAGACACAGAGTGATGGGCTGCCAAGTGTGGGTAAATCAGTGTGTGAAATGTATGTGAATAATATATTGATCTTTTTGATGAAAAATAACCTTGACCTGTTACTAATGCATCCCCAGTTTCCCATTGGTATGTTATCGCGATCGGATCTGCACTATCAGCTATGTACATTGTAAGTAACAGAAACGGTAACAACTTCATCGTTTACGACACGTCACGAAATGTGGATATCAACCTGTTTTTCTTTGCTAAATACTCACACACCGAAGAGTAGTTCCCTTAGAACATGCTAAGATAATAAGTTCATTTCCCGCCAATAAATATCACTCCCTGTGTATCTGTATTATCCGTCTTCAGCTTATTTTTCATGAAGGCCCATCCAAATGAATAGACGATTCCAATAATTCAGTGGGATAATCCATTTAGATTAGACAGGGTTTAAGGCCCTCATTTTGTTCGAGCCCCTGTTATTTCTCTTTTGTCGTTCTATTTATGAATTGTGTTATAAATATGGGCGAAAATATATACTCCGCCATGAAATGAAAGATCGGGACCAGAAGTATTCGATCAGCGACAGAAAATCGCTCAATTTGGCTTTGAAGATATCTCAATTTACCCCCACATTCATTTACTCATTGATCAGTAAAGAGCGTTCCTTGTAAAAAGTTTTCCCGATATGGTAACAATGAAGAGCATTTGTCTCAATGAATAGTTAAAAAGGGCTAATAAATTTCTATGATATCGGTAAGTTTGTTCATGGTATATCAAACCCTATGAATGGGCGCTATTATTGCCATTATTTATAATTAGCTGGTTAATTATACTCTACTTCGTATAATGGAAAATTATACTAAAGCTGAATTGGCCACTTTTATCAGTTTTCTTTTTTTAAGTTTCCCAGGTTCAAGGAATTGCGATAAAGTTGCAGATTCCCGAAATTGTGATAAAGTTATCCTTGCACGTTAACCACAGTTCATGCATGACATGCTATACCATGAGTTTTAAAGTAAAATGATGGCTCCCGTTAGTAATATTTATAAATTTACGGCTAATTTACGACCACTTGACTTCGGAATAGTATTTTTCCCTCGGTCACTTTTTAAAATCCCATCCATATTGTAGATTTGATTAACATCATCAACGTTATCACAGTATCCCCAACCTGGATAACTTTACCACAATGTCGATAACATGTGTAACTTTATCACAAGCAAAACCCATCGAAAGTAACCAATTCAGCTATACCATGTAGTGTCTGCGTGTTAGTAAATCAAGTATCATTCGACCCACATTTAGTTATATAGTTGATCGTCAGAATATCACTAATGCGATAAATTGCTAGGTTAAACTTGAAGCTTATAACAATTACGGTTACATTACAACGATATGAGATTTCATCCGCAGAAGATGAAGGGGTATACAATATTTATTTACAGTGTATTCGTGAAACAAATACAAATAATATATATGCACGTAGAATAGTGCTTTTGACTCAATTAAGAAATTTCAAACATGTCCTTTGAAGGTTTGTCGTGTCATTGCCATCTACATTTTATATATGACAATATCACAAATCTTTTAATTTTAGTTATTTTGATAAAATGCCCAGCGATATTCTTACCAAAATGGTATAGATAATTTATGAAATATCATTGTAGCGTATATAGATGATATTTCCCAGGAATAGGAATAGGGTCTTACAGAATTACAATTCCAAAATATGTCATTGTGGGGGGGGGGGGGGGGGGCGCTAACCACGGGATGGTCGAAAGGTCCGATAGAATTACAAAGAAGTCTGGGAAATATATATAGCGGGCGTCGCCATGCTCATGGTCACGTGATTACGAAAACAAAATAATAACACGTGCACGACAGACGTTAAAACAAATACGATACAACACAGAAAATGGTAGCCATGGTCGCTTGACTATTACAATAAATGTTTATTTTATATATCGAGTTGATCGTTATGTGTGTGCACTGACGTTGTTTTTCCAAAAAAAATGCAATAGTTATAGGTCTATTTTGTGATTGTATTTTGTCAACACGTGAACGTTTTCCCGTGAACACTGTTTCATAAACAGATACCAGAAGTTACCGGAAGTAGTTAATATTACAGTCGAATATGTATTCTAAGGTTCAGAGTCACGTCATGCATAATTAAAACACATCACAACAAAAACAATGCGAGGAGTGTTTTGTTTTTAATCTACTTTCCTTTATCTAATCTTTAAAATTCAACCGATGGCCGCTACATAATATAATGTTCAACACCATGCATGCGCATCGGCGACAACGGCAGATGACATCACTGTTCTCTCCCTCACCGAAGGTGGCTTACGCAGACTTCTTGATACACGTTTGTCACGCATATATTAAACAATAGCGATTCAAATTCTCCAATGAGAAGAACAAGGTGCTAATTTTCAATGGTAGACGCAGCCAAGTCTCAATCCTGGAAACTTGGTACTACAACGATAGCGGAAAAAGTGAATCCATCTTGGTATCAAACAAAACTGTAAACCTGGACATCCTAAAATTCAAAACGCAACTGACATGCTAATGCTTCTTAACAGATTGTCGTTCTCACGTTGCGTCTACGTTTTCTCCGTTAAACAAGCGCATGAGTGTTAAACACATAGCTGTCTACAATGCACTGAACGGATGCGAAACATTATGGGATTTTTCTAGCACTCAATATCTATTTCTCGAAGGAGCTTATCGTATGTGCATCAAACACATGCAGCACTTAACAAATGAAACCAGCACGATATGCTTTTTATCTTCATTGTGACGATTGGCGATACAGTATACGAGCTGCATAAAAGAGAACTACTCTTTTTTGGCACGCCATAGTGAAGAGGATAATTTGAGCTCTCGCATTGCTGCACATTATGCCATTGTGGTGCATCTTAGTGTACAGCAAGACGAACCCTAAGCTTTCTATTCAATATGAAGCCAAATATTCAGTCATCATGGAGACACTTGGAATATAATGTACCTGATTACTATCCTATGTTCATCAAAATGGCGAACATGTTGGCGAAAAATAAAATACAATAATGATGCTACTTGTGTTCGTTGTCATAAGCCACACGTGAATCGTCTAACCCATATGTATCGTGATTGCATGTCATATTCTGCACATGTGATGAGGAATGCATTTTGGTATGGAATAATGGATAGCCATTGGATTGAAACATTCATGCTCCTATGTAGCCTCAGCACAAGCATATTTCTCGCGTACTATACTTTGGTGTTTGTATAGCCCGGGGGTCAATACTATGAAACTTTTTTCTTTGTAAGAATCTACAATTGTTTGTAAGAAATAACAATTTATCATTCCGCCAATACTATGAACCTACGATTACAAACATAAATCACAAATAGTACGTGTTCTTTGTATTTACAAATATCTCCAATCACAAAGAATGTTCGAGTACTATGAAACATAATGTTTCAGTTTTCACACCCTTAACCCGGATAATATATCTATCTATGATACGCAGGGACGTGGGAACAAGGGGTCGATTCACCCCCTCGTGAAAATATTTTGTCAGCTGGAAATCTCAAGTACAACCCACAGGGACGTCCCGACAAGGGGGTTGGGTTATGTTTCTTGCCCCAAACATTTTATCAACACGATCAACAGCTGGAAATTTGATACCTGGAACAACATGAATTGGAAATTTTACAACAACAATAGGTTGAACTTGTTCTGTTATTCAGTTTTTCCAGTAATTTATTAGGGGGTATGTGTTTTAGACCAACATTTGCATATTTACCACCTTTGGTCAAAAGTTGGGATTGAAATGGCCTATATTTAGAATTTGTCAAACCTTAGGGGGTGTCAGCTTGGACGTGGGGTAGCAGTATGTGTTCCTTGTAACTACTGAAATTACCCAATTTATTGAAAGATACAACGCTAAGGAACTTGTCTAGAATGTCTATTTAGGGTGTCAAACATAAATTGTCGCTTTTCACATCCTTAAACCGGAGCATATAACCATCTGATTCGTAGGGATGTAGCGCCCCCTTATAAAAATGTGTTATCAATGGAAATCTCATAAACAGGGACATGGCGATAGTGGTCTTGGGAACACGATGACTGGTGAGTAGTCTGGTGAGTAGTCGCCAAATCGTATGAGTCACAACGTCTCTGACAAAAGTTAGTGATTGATACAAATAGTGAGTGATACTCGCAGTGACGTGACAAGATGCTCTCTTCGATGCGTCAACGTCGATATCCAACTGTATCCCCCACCCCTCAATTAGAAACTTCTATTTCTGTGAAATGTAATTGTTTACCCCGGTTGGCTTCTGATTTTCAAGCTGTAACAGTAAGTTGTCCACCCCCCCCCCCCCAACTGACTAAATATGACTAACTTAGTGTTAGTCACAAACATTTTGAGTAACTTTGGTCAAGTATTGGAATTATTTTCACATAATTCAGTAACTTTAATTTTCGCCTTCCAATTGACTAAGAAAAGTTATGACTAAATCCTGGCAATTTTGACTAATTAGTCGTCTTGAATCCCCATTTCTTAGTCGTTATGACTAACACCACCCTAGTAATTTTGATTAATGTTATGCCTCAGTCATGTTGGCTGAACTAAGTCAGTCATCCTGAGGAAAAACGTTTGACTGACATATGTTAGTCATATTGACTAACTTCTGTTATCAGCGTAGAAAAATTAAAATACTTTCCTCTTGATATACGATTCCATCGCTATGTGGAATTTATAGGCATTTTTTAATTCAAAGGGTGCATATGTAAATTATAGGATGGACACCCCATCGCCAAACTGAGCCCATATAGCCACGTCCCTATCTAGATTATAAGATATCGGAGCAGTTTGAAATTATAAAATGACCACCACTCCTATTGGTTTGGTTTGGTTTATTAGGGTTTATCGTCGTTCTAGCCGCTAGGCGTTGTCGTTGTCAAATTTACGGGTGGAGGAAATACCACGCAGAGACTTGATTTCACCGAGAAATCGTCGCACTGCGTGTAGAAACCACCGACCCCGGAATCAACTGACAAACTTGCCCAGATACACGATTCCGGTCACCCTCCCTATGACGGGGTTCGAACCAGCTTCGTTAGCGCTGGACGGCATGTGACGGTGTAATGCACCTAACACTCTACCGACTGGACCATCGGGGGGTCCCATCACTCCTATAACCGAGACCATTAGCACGTCCCTGCTTCGATACACCCCCCGATAAAATGGAGCCACGTTACTGTCTCGATGTGTTATGATAAGAGTAGCGGATCAGTTTGAAATCATAGTATGGTCACAATATATATAATGCTATACCATCAAAATAATATTTTATTTTCACAAACTGAATGGTTGTTAATTTGTAATTTGTAAAAACAATGATACCAAATTGGTTGTAGTACTCGTTATTACACTGACTTGTACTTACATACACACACTGCAAACGAACAGTTTATTTGTTAATTTTGCGCAGACAAGTGGTCATCAACTTAGCAATCCGTGAACCGATTGGACAGCTCTGATAAGCGATCACCTCTCAACTTATGATTGGTTATTTCTTTTGTAACTTTGGCTTGCCGTGATTCAATATATTGTGAATCACTCACAGGCAAATGTTTGTCCGTAAGCAAACTACAATAATCAACAGTAGATCTTTGTGAAATTTGCGAGATTTTGTTAGCTCATCGTTTCATAGTACCGGCGTTATCACTAATCACAAAATAATAGCACGCATTGTAACTTCCCCAAATCAATTGTTGTCAGTTATTTTAGCTCTATATACATGTCCGTCTAATTTGAACTGGTATTCAGATAACACTGATAACGGGTGCATGGGAGCAGAGTGGTGAGTTAGTTTTGTCCAAGTTTTACAGCTGCGTTTTAGGGGTTTCACCTCTCGCCCAGTCTAATGTATTACAATAATACGGCTACATTTTCCCTGTACTATGAATCCACTGTGATTGTTAACACAAATTTGTAATTACAAATTAATAAATACAATTTGTATTTACAGGTATAAAATTGTTCATAGTATTGACCCCAGTACAGATCCATATTCACTGCAAAAAGAGGTATTTCATTAAAACGATGCGCGCACTTCATTTGTTTCCGCTGTTCGTAACAGAATGCGCCTGCAACACATAAATGAACACCTCTGTATTGCGATCAATTATCTGGTGACATTTTATTGCCGATAAACATATTCCAGCCGGTTTATATGATCTTCTTCACTACATTCATCCCATTATATGTTTGTTGGCGTTAAATACCTAAATGCATCTGTGTTGAGCCCTTTTCACTACTAGTAGTATAATTAAACTGAAAATACCTCATACATCTTTTCTTCGTATTATCACATCTTGTCTTTGTATTAACACACCTTTTGAGTTTGTAAATTATATGTAAGATTATTGTGTTGTATATATTTGTATTATATTGCTCCGTTGATGTGGCGTAATAAATTATATCTACAAAATACTTGACCCATTTATTACATGCATATTACGGTTATTAGTTTAACTGCGTTTAGTTTTATTAGTTCACAGTACGTGATGGTCTCAGCTCGCGATTACATGATATAGATAACATTTGTGAAGTGAGTTAGCTTTGCATTGCTTACGATTATACCATTTTTCCGGAGTCACCAATTCATTTTTATTGCGAAATTGGCGCACACTTCGCCTATAATGTTGCTATCTCGAACTGAGATCTTCACTCGCTGCGAAATAAAATATTAGTTGGTATTGACCACGAATATATCTTCGGAGTGAGTGTTTCGATGTTATAAAGTTACCCGTAAGACAGTAACACCATGGCGTTACGGATCGAGCAGTCACGCTAAACATTGGACCACGGCACAACCTATAAATTCTTCCAAAAAAAAACTACATCGTCCAGGTGAAATTGTCAAGAACAAATCGACGTGCTAAACTAAGATGTCCATTTCACGATGGAAGAGTCAGCGGGGAACTGCACAACACTTGTTGATTTCATTTACAAAATTGTAGAATGTCTACGCTTTCTCGTATATAGGTTGAGAAAAACGTTGCGCACTGACGGGAACAGTGTATATATATATAGAACAGAGTCCCTTCTCTTGCGGCATTCTTATCTGATTAGATTGATTAACTGGAAGTGGACATGATACAATTTCAGAGACACATGCAGAAAGTAGGACATCGTCGAGATGTAAGAAGCTTGTGTATTATACTCACGTGTATCCACATCATATACTCAAGCAATATTCACGCGAAGTATTGCGTGTGCAAAGTGCCATTGTGCTTGTAGCCACGGCTGACCATTAACATTATGTATTGCAAAACGGTGTGATTGTTTGACAGGATCATCATTTCCCAACCCCGGGTGTTATATTCGATTACCATTGAGTCGTATTGCCCAGTCGATGGACGTGGCTACAGTGTCTGCATTGGGGGTGTCCACATGAACTAAATAAAAACTCACAAAATAGCGATTGCGTAAATCCGTTTGCAATCCTAACATCCAGTGGTCTAACTCGGAACAGGCATATTGAATTGTCCCGCAAGCTGAAAACTCGGCAATTGGTTGGCATACAAAGTTAGATATGGAGTTGGACCCCTGTACCAGTGTGCACCCCGTGACCAACCTGATTCGCATATAATTTAATGCATCGATCGGTCCAATTTAAATATGGTGTATGTATCTCTTCCGTGAACGTCCTGTTTTTGGATACAGGGGTGGAAACGATTAAACGTCATTCTTATTTGAGTCAGAGAGACCAGTCAAGATGAATATTCTATCACAGAATATTCAAACTAGATGTAGTTTGTTCTAAATATATAATACAAATAATACGTTTTAGAACATTGCCCTGCTTGGCCACATGTGGTGTGTGTATGTATTGTGAGATAGGAAATCTATCTTTTATACCATTTTGAGTGAAATGTGTTTGATACCAACCTATTATCTTGTGCCCATGCATGAATGATGACGCAGGCCTATGTGTCTTCTATAGTCAAGTTATATAGACACTTATTTGCATCATATTTATATTTAAAACCCAACTCCTTTGTTCTACATCGACCTTTCAATCGCAGTTTCAAGAAACTTATCGCACGTAGGAACTCGTTTCTGTGAATCAGTCTGATCCGGTCACACGTTTGGTTGCTACACACATTCCAGCTTCTGCCGCAAGCGATTCAGGCACCACGATCGATCATATATTTATACACAAATCAAATCTGCACCGTGTAAACGAAATAAGAGTCATCGACGACTCTGCCACTGATTATTCCAACCACCGTCCTATCAAAATGCTCATCGAGCTAGGTAATCACCGCACTCGTCCAAATTCCGAGCGATGCACTGTCAACTGGAAGAAGTTTTTATCTTCAGAATCTTCAATGGCTGGTTATCAAAATTGTGTCGATGAACTTCTACCCAATAGTCCCATTACGGATTCTGCTAGTCTTGATAAATATTACTCAGGCATTATCGAAGCTATTAATTCTGCGTCGTCAATCTTCATTCCAAAAAAAATGTACAAATCGCACGTTAAACCATACTGGAATGAAAAGCTGAAGGAACTTCATAATCAAATGCGCAACTTCAAACGTTTATGGAACGTTGAAGGTCGCCCAAGAGGTCAGGATCACCTCTCGTATGCCCAATATAAAGCAGCGAAGTGTGCGTTCCGCAAGGAACTACGACATAGCAACTTGAAATTCTTATCAAGCCAAAACGACCAAGTTGACAATGCTGCGGAAATCAACCAAGAGCACTTTTTTCGGTTATTTAACCAAAACAAATCTAGAACTAGGGCAACTAATAATAACTTCTTCGAGGTTGACAATGTTATGCTCCGTAATCCAGAAGAAATCACAACTGCGTGGGCTGAGTATTATGAACGATTATATTGCCAACTTGAGTCGGACGCATTCGATCATCATCATTACGATTATGTCAACAATTCAGTTGAAGACATTGCATCTAACATAAACACACATGGTGTCTCTACCCCACTTGATAAACATATGTTATATCCTATTTCTATCCAGGAGCTAAAGGAAATTCTCAAGTCAATGAATATGGGGAAAGCTCATGGTCCGGACATGATATGCTACGAGCACATTGTGTATGGAGGCGAGTCGTTACATGAACGGTTAGCGTACGTCTTGAACAAAATGCTAGATCTACAACATATACCCGCTATGGCAAAATCTGGCCTGATGGTTTCCCTGTATAAGGGGGGTGATAAGCCAAAAACTAAATTCGATAGCTACAGGGCAATAACTCTTCTACCAGTTCTGTATAAGACACTAGAAAAAATAATGTTGTCTCGCATGGAACGCAATACGCCAAATCTAATTAAAGTTCACCCCCTTCAAAACGGTTTTCAGAAAAATGTCAGTTGTCTTATGTCGTCATATGTATTGCACGAAAGCATGAACTTCACAAAAGAACAACAGTCTAAACTATTCGCCTGCTTCTTGGATGTACATAAGGCATTCGACACAGTATGGATCAACGGCTTATTGTTGAAACTACACCATCGTGGGTTCCAAGGCAAAATATGGCTCCTCCTAAGAGAGTTTTTGAGTAATATATCATGTGTAGTCAAACATACAGACATTCTGTCTAAGTCAATTGCGATAAAACAAGGCGCAAGGCAAGGGGGTATTTTATCCCCTCTGTTCTATATGTTGTACATAGATGATCTGTTGTATGAACTTGAAGCTTCAAACTTTGGTTTTCGACTTTTATCCTCCAACTGCTCGTCTCCAACACAAGCTGATGATATGACATTGTTGTCCCTCTCAAGTTACGGCTTACAACGTTTATGCGATATATGCACATCATATAGTCAAAAGTGGCGGTTCATGTATAATCCAAACAAATGTAAAGTCATCGTTTTTAACGAAACTTCTCGCCAGAGTTGCAACACAAGTAGACGATGGACTGTCGCTGGTAGTACTTTGACCGAAACAGACGAAATCACTCATTTGGGCATACAAGTAAATAAGTACAGCTTTGTCAAAGAATTTGTTGAAGTCATTGTAGACAAAATCAGGTCAACGTTTTTCCTCTTAAGCAATGCTGGACTTTATGCCGGAGGGATCACTCCGTCGAGTTGCGCAACTATATACAAAACGATGGTGCTGCCAAAAGGATTATATGGATCAGAATTTCTGTGTGGCATGTCTGTGTCAGATACTACTTCGCTCGAGAAAATCCACCGATTTTGCTTGAAACGCATTCAAGGACTGCCTGTAAGGACGAGAACCGATATTGTCCTAGGTCTCATGGGCCTAGGCCCTATTTCCTCTTTTATAGATGCACGAAAACTCAGTTTGTTTGGTAGCCTTTGTCGCATATCGCCTTCCAAAGTATGCAAGGAAATTTTTGTATCAAGACTTCACATGCATCTTTCTCGTCAATATAATAATCCTCAGTCATACTTTGCTGACATTGAACGAATTCTTATTTCTCACAACTTGAACCAATATCTTGAGCAACTCGCAGTAGTCGGTACGTGTCCAATCCGCCCGGAGTGGACCCGACTAGTCAAAACGGAAGTCAACATTAAGCGCGATATCGACTGGACGCAAAATGTTCAAAACGACCCAACACTAACATGCTTCTATCAAATCCAAAGTCACTTACAGATGTCTCTCCTTTGGCGTTGTTGTCGGCAATATCCAGAGCGGAAGAGATACTTTTTCACCGTTGCCCAACTTATAGCGACTACTGCTACCAAACACGAGGGTACTTGTGCGTTATGTCACTTGGTTTATGACGACGTGGTAACACACGTTATGATTTATTGCACTCATCATATATTGTGCTCTCATCGTAATGACATGTGGTACCAAATGATTGACACATTTGGATTACTGTTCTATCTTTGGGTGGATGAGCTTGACGATGATGAACTTGTTATGCTTCACCTTACAAAACTTCCGTCTGAATTATTTTCTTTCATTGAAGACCCTATGTTTTTCGTATCATTTATAGTTCACCACACCCACATATTATGGCTATCACACAAAATGCTGTCAAGTCTTCATTCTGAGTAATATCCAAACGTATAAACGAAAATCCACAGTGGTATATTAGGACCAATTATTAACTGATCACCACAGAAATCAAAATCCAATGTTCGGATCAAAAATGCAAAGGAAATAAGCTTTCATTCCAAATTAAGTTATATTACCACATCAGACGAAAGGCCAATTACGTTGATACAGGTAATATGTTTTTTTCGAAATTGTATCTCTGTGTATTGTAGTCTGTCGGTGTAGTCATCATCACTCGTCCATGCGGATGTGATGTTACCGGTGTGAATTTAAAAATAGCAGTTGTGTGCGCTTTTGTATTCCTTGCACTTATGCATTGTGGTATATCAATTGTATTTGAATAGTAAACGACACAATACTAACATTTGAATAATATTCCAAAATATAACTGATTGCCGCCAGTAAATTAGCAAATGCGAGTGTAAGCATTTATTCTCTGTACCTTTCGGATTTTATCCGCATTATGTAAATATGTTCAGGTTTAAAGTTATGTTCGCGTGCCTGTGTTTGTCTGTCTGCATACTATGTCCGCATGTCGGTATGTCTGATTGCATGTCTGAATTTATATCTGCCTGTGGGTAAGGCTTCTCAATATTTGACCCAACATGTATACCATGTCTTGGTGGCACTTGTGTCATTTTGTGTATATATATACTGCTATTTGTTTATTGTCATGTTGGCTAAAATGTTAGCCTATCTTGATACTGTATACATGTATAACATTTGATAAACTCTTCAGTTATGGAGGTCAATAAAGATATATATATATTATACTCACGTGTATCCACATCATATACTCAAGCAATATTCACGCGAAGTATTGCGTGTGCAAAGTGCCATTGTGCTTGTAGCCACGGCTGACCATTAACATTATGTATTGCAAAACGGTGTGATTGTTTGACAGGATCATCATTTCCCAACCCCGGGTGTTATATTCGATTACCATTGAGTCGTATTGCCCAGTCGATGGACGTGGCTACAGTGTCTGCATTGGGGGTGTCCACATGAACTAAATAAAAACTCACAAAATAGCGATTGCGTAAATCCGTTTGCAATCCTAACATCCAGTGGTCTAACTCGGAACAGGCATATTGAATTGTCCCGCAAGCTGAAAACTCGGCAATTGGTTGGCATACAAAGTTAGATATGGAGTTGGACCCCTGTACCAGTGTGCACCCCGTGACCAACCTGATTCGCATATAATTTAATGCATCGATCGGTCCAATTTAAATATGGTGTATGTATCTCTTCCGTGAACGTCCTGTTTTTGGATACAGGGGTGGAAACGATTAAACGTCATTCTTATTTGAGTCAGAGAGACCAGTCAAGATGAATATTCTATCACAGAATATTCAAACTAGATGTAGTTTGTTCTAAATATATAATACAAATAATACGTTTTAGAACATTGCCCTGCTTGGCCACATGTGGTGTGTGTATGTATTGTGAGATAGGAAATCTATCTTTTATACCATTTTGAGTGAAATGTGTTTGATACCAACCTATTATCTTGTGCCCATGCATGAATGATGACGCAGGCCTATGTGTCTTCTATAGTCAAGTTATATAGACACTTATTTGCATCATATTTATATTTAAAACCCAACTCCTTTGTTCTACATCGACCTTCCATTTCTCCGAATGGGCACTTTATACCACGTTTTACACCATATCGATACCACAAGTAGACGTTCGTAATCTATAGAATGGTCATGTCTCGCAATTTATGCACAACGAGCTCCCATGGGGACCTCATCAGAGAAATAGTTCGCTGGTTGCACCCGCCCACGATAACAACAATCTGCATATATAGTGCTAATGAACCCCATGCAATCCATTTCGTAGTCAACAGAGGCGTCCTCTATCAGTTTACATACCAGGGAGTTTCTATCACATTGAAGCAATCGAGACTCCACTAATAGTGTTACTGTTCTTCTGGAAACAGGAACGATATTCAGTCAAAGCTATCTTATACGAATACGTGCCCAAAATAGAGATACATGTAACTGCGTCGACAGTATATACTATGCTATGTACAGCACAACACAATATCGTGTCCACATGACATTACCACTCACACGGACCGCGTCAAGGGGCGTGAAATGTTTGTAATCCAAAACTATGTTGTTGTTTTTTTTTTTCAGAAAAACGTTCCTAAACGTCTCATTTATCGAATTTTTCATCTGTATAAATGTAGTTTCTCCTTGTATATATAGTATAAAACTGTGTTTTAAGTCGGTTAATGGACTCGTGACTGGCCAATCGTAAACTGAAGCAGGCCGCACACGAAGCGATATCTGTTGCACGGTATTTGTCGCAGACCCTTGCGATTATAAGATCGGTGTGCGCACACGGTCCGATTTTAGTCGAGCAACTTCTGTTTTTATCACTTACGGTACACCATGCATCGCAAAGGATGCGATCGGGTCGTACGATCTGGTTGTTTACTTTCTCATGAATGCAATGGGTTATTTTTAACGTATTATAAGCTATAGGTATATGTGTGTCTATATGTGTATTTATCGCAGATATCTATATCTATATTTGCGAATGTCTGTCTGTCTGTCTGTCTGTCTGTCTGTCTGTGTTCTATAGAAATTCACAGCGGACCATCTAGATGATGCCAAAGGGGTCTACTGGGAGTAACTTTTTACGAGAAAGATAATGGTCGGGGTTAAAATTTTCTAAAGTGACGCCGTTGTTGTCAGGGGCAGAAAAGGGGAGGGGCAGAAAAAAAAAATTGTCGGCGATTGCCACGAAACTTATATATAATCATCCCCATAATATGAGGAATCTAATGGTGTGTTTTAAATATGGCAAAAGTCGCGCCGTTCGCGTCAGGGGTGCCCGGAAGGGGGGGGGGGCAGATTTTTTTCTTCTGTCGCCGATTGCCACGAAACTTACATATAATCATCCCCATGATATGAAGAATCCAACGGTGTGGTTTAAATATGTCGAAAGTGGCGTCGTTCGAGTCAGATTTGCACGAAAGGGGAGAGGGGCACCAAAATTGATAAAAACTAATTTTAGCGCCGATTTCCACCAAATTGATATATATTCTTCTTCATGATACAAGGAATCTAATTGTGCGATTCAACAACACCAAATTGTTGTCGTTTTGGATGAGAGATTGGGAGGGGGGTGGGCACTAAATTTGATAATAATTGGTTTAGTCGCCGATTGCCACCACACTTATACAAAAGCATCCCCATGGTATGAGGAGTCTAATGGTGTGGCTTATATCTGTCAAGTGTGGCCTCATTCGAGTCAGGGGTGTATTGAAAGGGACAGGGGCACCAAAATTGATGCACATTTTTTTTGGCGCCAATTTCCACCAAATTGATACACGTTCTTATCCATGATACGAGGAATCTGATTGTGTGATTTAAAGACGCCATAGTGGTGCTGTTTAGGTGAGAGATGGGGAGGGAGGGATTGACACAAAATTTGATTAAAAAAAACATTGTTTAGTCGCCGATTATCACCAAACTTATAAACAATCATCAACATGATATCAGGAGTGTAATTGTGTGGTTTAAGGATGTCACAAGTGGGGCCATTCGAGTCAGTGGTGTATAGATATGAGAGGGACTTTATATTTATATGTTTATGGCCGATTTCCACCAGATTGATACATATTCTTCTCCGTTATACGAGGAATCTTATCGTGTTGTTTAGACACAACAAATTGGTGCCCTATGGGTGAGAGATATGGGGAACTTCAATTTGATACGAATTTGTATACTCGCCAATTTTCACCAAATTCATATATATATATATGCATCTCTAATCTCTAATGAGACTTACTTAGTGTGTGTAGCTTGAGTCCGAAATAGGGACGGGGGGGGGGGGGGGGGGGGGGGGGGGTCACCAAAAACTGATACAAAATAGTTTTAGTACCAATTACCATCAAATTCAGACACGTTCTTCTCAAATGATACAATAAATAAAATTGTGCTGTCTGTCTTGCTGTCTGTCTGTGTGTTATATATATAACTTCACGCGGAACAATCGAAGAGGCAAAAGCTGATACAAATATATTTGGCACTAATTTCCAACAAATTCATACATGTTTTTATCTAATGATATACCATGAATTAAATCACATTTGGTGTCGTTTGCGTCACGGGTGTCGAGCGGATATGCAGTATTATAGATGAGATTGCTATTCGCCGATATCCACATATAAGTTATATATAGTCACACAGGCCATCTCCATATCATTTTAAGGAGATTTGGGCGTTCACATTTCACAATCCCGACAAATGGTAACCTACTTATAAGTCACTTGAACAATTATATCTTCTTAATTGTCATATTTATATGGGGATGGCAATCAGGACATTCACACAATGAGATAGCAAAAAGAGATACATAGAAGAAGCATTAAACGTATAAACTGAGAGACCTCGAACCGTCAGAGGATTGCATATATATTATAACAAAATTGAGTCTGTTCCATTCAATACAGTTTCCACAAAAAAAGTTACAATTTGTCAGGATATATGGAAGGCCTGTTCAAAAATAGTGGTCACAGTGTGCAGTCATATATAGTTTCTTCTGATATACAATAAAATGCAGTTAGTATATAGCACATGACTTTTCAGGATCCTCCCAATACTGACATCTGACAAGGGGTTTATAACAGACTCATCGACTGCCATAAACAACTCAAAATCTCGCTCTGTGTCTGGCAAATGTAGCTGATATGCCCGCGCAGCAACATTTCGTTGAAACTGAGAATATTTAGCCAATATATAGCACCATGAACAGAGGAGCACCTGGAAATTTCTTTAAAACATCTGTATCTTCATGGAGATATGATAGCCAGGTATCCTCGAGATCTTAGTCCAACCCACTAGATTGATTGATGCATCTCAATATGTAAAACCCAATTGTCATCTTTTATTTATGCGAACTAATGTCTTTATGATGTCCATGTATCATATTATAACGTCTGACGTATACGCAGTTGTAAATAAATAAATACTTCATTATTGGTGGAACGGATTAATCGCGATAAACAGAATGACAATTGACAAGGTGGGCCACTACTTATATTCCATGACTGTAATAATCATGTTTTGTGATGCTATTTGAATATACAATTTATGAGAAAACGTATAACACTTTGAACAAGAGTGTTCTCTATTCCCAACAAATATCCACAGCATACATATGGTTTCACATCGCATTAACCTGGGCAACGCCGGGTAACCCTGCTAGTTTAATAATAATTTCCTAGACTAGAGTACACCAGATTTAATTCCCCACACCAATTGGCAATTCACAATCAGATATTATACAGACACCAATTTGCTGATGTCCACTCCACCTTGTTTTGCTTTTTTTGTATTCAATTGTAGTTGTATTGTAGAGGCATGACTCCCATGCCTCGATCAATGCATGCATTCTTCCGTCGTCCAAAATATCGCGACACTCTGACTTTACTAATCAACTTTAACTTGAAGGACACGCTGGTCGCCATGTTTTTGTAAAATAGATCATGTGATCGCCACATGATCATATTAATAGTTGAATCTGATTGGCTACTTCGCATAAATCGCACGACTCGATCGAAGAAAATCTAAATTATTTGATTCCTTGCGGGGCAGATCGTGCGACAATCGTGCGATTTTCCACCGCACACGCTACAATTTGACCCGTAAAGCTAGCCACACATGCTTGCGTATGCGTATTGTGCGTTGCGTTATTTTTATCGCATGCGGAAAATCAAATAGAAATGCACGGGCACCCACACATGCATGCGGTTCCGATGCGAAACTAATCTGACGCTCCGAATGCCTCCGATTTTTATCGGACCGAAAATACTCGTATTTTCCATCCGATAGAAATCGTCGCTCCGTTTGCGTTCACAGCGGAATTCCCCAATTGTTTTTCAAAGTAATAAAACATGCCGCGAATTAGATCTACTCCCATAACACCACACGAAGTGGAAGATTTGGGCCTTTCTATTAAACCCCGGGTCTATCTGTATGTGTGCCAGCATGTGTACTATCACGACAGCCAGAAATCATTTAATGCGTGGCAGGATATTTCCGAGAAGATCAGGGGAGGGGGGGGGGGGGGGTCTGCCAAAAAATTCCGCATATAGGGTCGGGGTGGGTCGGTGGTCCAGAGGCCGAAAAAATCGTGCTTGTAAAATTTTTCCAAAATGGGTTTTTTTCAAACAATTTACAAGTACTGACCATGTAATGTTGTTTGTAAGCATGTTAGTACCATGTTTGTTGGTATAGGGCTATATATAGGCAGCTATAGAGACTCTTTAGCCTCAGATTTAGCAACATTCTGGATTTCACAGGATCCCGGCCCACTTCACAGTGGACCACCATAATAGCGTTCAGGAAACTTATGATCAACTGAAGAAATATTTAGTAACAAAATTAATATATTACCCAGTTGTTTTACCTGAAACGTAATAAAATTTAAAAAAACTGTATCACAAATTGGATACTACATGGTGAATACTCAATGATGACTAGATGTCATTAACCTGATTGTTGTATAACATGAAATTGAAAAGTGTATCTCATAAATTTCTAATGTCTGAAATACTGTCTTGTTCTGGCATGTTATCAAATTCATTTCTTCTGGTTATTTCTCATCTTGAATGATTGCAAGTAATGTTAATTTGCAACACTTATCCAAATAAAACTGAATTGGTTATGAATGACCGTTACTGTTTACTGCTCAGACAATCCCAACTGAAGATGACGCTATTCTCATTGAATTTCCGAACTTCATCTTGGAGCTTTACTGCTCAACAAGACTAGACTAAAATACTAATTGTATACTGTTATCGCTTACAAATAGATGAACTGAAATAATGTGATGCATTCAGATGCATTGAGAAATGACATTCTTCAATGTCTTCAAAGTTCAAACTAAAAGTAAAATCAAGAATAAAATCTGACTGAGACTATACTGCAGACTCTAGTGCACAAATGTACAAATGGTTGAGTTATAATAATGCAAAATGTGTTTACGGATGGAACAAGGCCGGTAACTCTGGTATGCATTGACATGCGAAATCTGTGATATGCAGTAATACATGTATGTGCATACATCCTTCCTCTATAATTATGGTCTATCAACACACCAAACCACATCAAAATTCGACAACCGACACTTCAACTTATATTGCAAAAACATTGTACGGACTGAATTTCATAAAGTCGAACATGGCCCATAACTCTGGTATATAGGCATTGGTTCTCACAACCCGTGATATTATGCATATTCGTTCCCCATTTCTGGTCCTTCACCATGCCACAGAGCATCAATATATGACAACCGACTCTTGAGTTATAATGCAAAATGTTTGTACGGACGGACGCACGGGTGGCTCGAGACGTCAACTATATACCCGCCGACTAATATCGGGGGTATAGTAATCATATATCTATGTGTATACCTAACCAAACACAATTCCCCTCTCCCACCCCACCCCGGTGGATAAGATTAAAGAGTTCTTTGGTCATGCACAAATAATTGTGGAACCCCTGACCTGTTTACCACTATTTACACTGATCAGTGTTCTCTGTCAGACACACTCGATATATTAGGGCTATAATGGGGTCAAGGACGATTTGTGACATATAGTGTACCTACACTATATGCTTTATTATTGTTGTTAGATACTGAAAACACAAGGAAACACCTGGAAATAGTTTATTTTTCGTTTTTATGATCTGTGTTTACCAATTAAGCATGTTATTGCTTGCGTCTTAATTTTACACAGCAAGAGTTTGCACCAAAAAAGGATAGTGGAATGGGATTGAAAGGCAGTTAACACAGTTATTGAAGAACGGCTAAAAAAAACCTCTGAAATGTTGATAAAAACACGACAAAGGGGGGTGATTCCCCAAAATTTGGAGGAAACAAATTGCACAAATGGGGTGGTGGGTCCCTCTGGGTGGAAAAAAACTTGTTGGGCCCTATATGTGCAAATTGTTTCCAGACCCCTCCCCTGAGAAGATCGTTTATTTCTTAACCTCCTATGGTAATGATACACAGCAACAATCACTAACATTTCCTCCTCCTGTACATCCATGGTGAAGTGACTGAAACGATCACTACCGGACAACGTTCGCATGACCCCAACGGAACGATAACGCAAACATGTGTGGGTACTTTCGCACGACGAACGGATCCGATTATTTTCGCTAACGCATACGCAAGCATGTGTGGCTATAGCTTAACCGGTGCCTGATATTTGTCGTATACGATATATATCGCATCGTGTGCGGCGCGCTTAAATGGTCACGGCATACAGCATCGAATGTCTACATTTAGTTTACGAATGTCCAGTCGCTCGTCCATTTACCCTGACGGAAACCTATCTTCTAATAAAACATTGTTCCGTTGGTTTATTTTTTCAAATATTCACATCTTATTATCTTATTTTACCCTGTCTGGACAATATTAATTAGAAATTTAAGAGGAATCCCGCCTTAATTTGGACTAACAAGTCAATTGGGATCACGAAGTGGCATGCCACCATGCATGTCATTCAAATTTGAGACGTCGCCATATTACATTCTCTCATCAGACACGTGGTATGTCCAATTTCCGGGCAGTGAAATTCTATAATTTCCGGGCAGTCGAAGGGGAGATATGTTTCTTATTCCGGAAATGAATACCTAACAGCCATTTCTCCATACAATACAAAGGATGATGGCTTGACTTAAAGGGTATTATACGTATATAAATACCGGGTATTTGAGCAATGTGTTTATTCTGGAGTAATAAAAAATACTTTGTATACTCAGATAAAAATCGACATATAGTTTTGAAAAAAAAACATGTTTGCAGAACACAGTTATGTCAACGTTAAATCTTTACTGAGAATGCATTCAGGAATTACGTGGTCTCAAGTTCGTAGGTACTAAGAAATGAAAATGGCCGATTTCGAAATATATATCGGTACATAAAAATGAGTTAATTATGTTTAATGGCACAGTACTTTTTTGGCTATAGCCATGTGTACGAGTATGACCAATTACATTTCGGACACGCATAACCCATTTGTACAATTATACTCGGTAGTTTTCTATATCATTCTTACGAAGGTCACCAACCAGTCGATAAGAAACAGTGTCCGATCTTTGATTGGCAGAGAGACGCGCAATATATCCATGTTTATGCCCAGAGTCCATTCGGCGTAAGGGTGGATACACACATGCATGTAATGTCTGTATGTAAAATACATGTATTTTACATGGCCACACCAATAATTGACAAAATTAATCACCTGCGCGCGAGAGGTCAATTTCACCAGTGAGTAGTTATAAGCCATTATCAAACAAACTGCCATCAAGAAATTTCAGGCCAATCATAAACATGCCTTCTTCCATGGATGCCGAAATGGTAATTCTTGTCTGATATATATTGCTGTTTTTCACGAGTTATAATTCATTTCGAAAAGTGGATTAGAGCCGGTCGATTTTATACTTGATTTGTTTCTGTCATTTCTTGGAAACAGGGTTATCCAAAACAAAAATAAAATATGCAGAATTCTTTTATATGATGATACCGGCTTGTTGAGATTTCTCTGATAATTTGAGAGCGAGCTCATGTGATAACACTAATTCAATTGGGATTGCAAATATTCATTATAGCGCCAAAAATAATGCAGGTACAGCGTTGAAATTAAAAAGAGTGACACCACCCCCCCCCCCCCCCCCATTTATATATATATGTTTCTCAAGCCAAAGGTTGAACAAGCTCCTAACTGTCACAAGCTTGAATTATAACATTTTCGACCATAATCCATGATTGGGGGAGGGGCTGGTTCTCGAAAGCTTCCAATAACTAAGGGAGTTAATTCAATGTATCAGCCGCGATTATCTGGGCAAGAATTACAATATAATGTTTTACTTAAATATTCCATAGTTGTAAATTTTGCGTATACATGTATAACTGTATATTTACACATTAAGTGTTGTCATCACTAAATCCAGCATTCTGATTGGTCGGCGCCCACGTGGCTAGTTGCAGTTATTTCTCGGTGAATGCGCAACGCCTCATAATACCAAGCTAATAACACAATCGATACGTCATTAGGTTTGGAAAGACGAACGCGTAATGTTTTGGGCGCATTTGGACTCGCGCAGGACTGACTTAATACATCATCGGGTTTCAATATGAAGAGAAATTGTTCCTATTAACTTTTGCCAAGGGTGCTATTGGGTATTTTGGGCTGATCTTGTCACGATACACTTTTCGATTTAAATAAATTTACAAAAGTGGCTTTTTCGCTAAATGTATATAAATATAAGGATTAACTGTCATGTGGACTATTTTTATGGAGATGTAACGGTGAGGTAAGTGGTCATAACTTGTATGTAAAACCCTTCGGGTTTTACACAAGTTATGTCCACTTACCTCACCGTTACATCTCCATAAAAACAGTCCACATGACAGTTAATCCTTATATAACACAAGAGAGGAAATGTGACGTAGTTGGGAACTCGTATATATAGCTAGGCAACCATTTCGCCGAATGAAGACAAACAGCAACACCATGCATTCAAATTTAAAGCTATATAATATGTTCATAATTATATGAATAGCATAAATTGCTGCATATTAGATTAATCACTCGTAGAAAACAGACACGACAGACATGACTACGATATTTATAAAGCAGGGTGTCAGGATGCTGCATGCACACCCCCGTCGAGGAAATATGCAATGGTGAATTCGGTAGCTTCTGGGATAATATAGCTCCCCGTGCATGTTGGGGGTCATAGCCCCCTGCGTTGGGGAAGAGACCACCACTGGTATTAACATCAATAGAAGACTGACAATGATTTAAACAGAACGTCGACCATTTGAGTTATCGCGCGAATAATTATTTTAAGCGGCCTGACGACTTTGTCCCAGTCAACGGCTCTTCAGCGGTTCAGAGTTTAACTCACTGTGGTCAAACACAGTCGCAATGATTGGGTTGTCAGCGGACACATATTACACGATGTGTATGATCCATGTAAAACTCCAAATCTATATCTATATTTGCGAATGTCTGTCTGTCTGTCTGTCTGTCTGTCTGTGTTCTATAGAAATTCACAGCGGACCATCTAGATGATGCCAAAGGGGTCTACTAGGAGTAACTTTTTACGAGAAAGATAATGGTCGGGGTTAAAATTTTCTAAAGTGACGCCGTTGTTGTCAGGGGCAGAAAAGGGGAGGGGCAGAAAAAAAAATTGTCGGCGATTGCCACGAAACTTATATATAATCATCCCCATAATATGAGGAATCTAATGGTGTGTTTTAAATGTGGCAAAAGTCGCGCCGTTCGCGTCAGGGGTGCCCGGAAGGGGGGGGGGCAGATTTTTTTTTCTGTCGCCGATTGCCACGAAACTTACATATAATCATCCCCATGATATGAAGAATCCAACGGTGTGGTTTAAATATGTCGAAAGTGGCGTCGTTCGAGTCAGATTTGCACGAAAGGGGAGAGGGGCACCAAAATTGATAAAAACTAATTTTAGCGCCGATTTCCACCAAATTGATATATATTCTTCTTCATGATACAAGGAATCTAATTGTGCGATTCAACAACACCAAATTGTTGTCGTTTTGGATGAGAGATTGGGAGGGGGGTGGGCACTAAATTTGATAATAATTGGTTTAGTCGCCGATTGCCACCACACTTATACAAAAGCATCCCCATGGTATGAGGAGTCTAATGGTGTGGCTTATATCTGTCAAGTGTGGCCTCATTCGAGTCAGGGGTGTATTGAAAGGGACAGGGGCACCAAAATTGATGCACATTTTTTTTGGCGCCAATTTCCACCAAATTGATACACGTTCTTATCCATGATACGAGGAATCTGATTGTGTGATTTAAAGACGCCATAGTGGTGCTGTTTAGGTGAGAGATGGGGAGGGAGGGATTGACACAAAATTTGATTAAAAAAAACATTGTTTAGTCGCCGATTATCACCAAACTTATAAACAATCATCAACATGATATCAGGAGTGTAATTGTGTGGTTTAAGGATGTCACAAGTGGGGCCATTCGAGTCAGTGGTGTATAGATATGAGAGGGACTTTATATTTATATGTTTATGGCCGATTTCCACCAGATTGATACATATTCTTCTCCGTTATACGAGGAATCTTATCGTGTTGTTTAGACACAACAAATTGGTGCCCTATGGGTGAGAGATATGGGGAACTTCAATTTGATACGAATTTGTATACTCGCCAATTTTCACCAAATTCATATATATATATATGCATCTCTAATCTCTAATGAGACTTACTTAGTGTGTGCAGCTTGAGTCCGAAATAGGGACGGGGGGGGGGGGTCACCAAAAACTGATACAAAATAGTTTTAGTACCAATTACCATCAAATTCAGACACGTTCTTCTCAAATGATACAATAAATAAAATTGTGCTGTCTGTCTTGCTGTCTGTCTGTGTGTTATATATATAACTTCACGCGGAACAATCGAAGAGGCAAAAGCTGATACAAATATATTTGGCACTAATTTCCAACAAATTCATACATGTTTTTATCTAATGATATACCATGAATTAAATCACATTTGGTGTCGTTTGCGTCACGGGTGTCGAGCGGATATGCAGTATTATAGATGAGATTGCTATTCGCCGATATCCACATATAAGTTATATATAGTCACCCAGGCCATCTCCATATCATTTTAAGGAGATTTGGGCGTTCACATTTCACAATCCCGACAAATGGTAACCTACTTATAAGTCACTTGAACAATTATATCTTCTTAATTGTCATATTTATATGGGGATGGCAATCAGGACATTCACACAATGAGATAGCAAAAAGAGATACATAGAAGAAGCATTAAACGTATAAACTGAGAGACCTCGAACCGTCAGAGGATTGCATATATATTATAACAAAATTGAGTCTGTTCCATTCAATACAGTTTCCACAAAAAAAGTTACAATTTGTCAGGATATATGGAAGGCCTGTTCAAAAATAGTGGTCACAGTGTGCAGTCATATATAGTTTCTTCTGATATACAATAAAATGCAGTTAGTATATAGCACATGACTTTTCAGGATCCTCCCAATACTGACATCTGACAAGGGGTTTATAACAGACTCATCGACTGCCATAAACAACTCAAAATCTCGCTCTGTGTCTGGCAAATGTAGCTGATATGCCCGCGCAGCAACATTTCGTTGAAACTGAGAATATTTAGCCAATATATAGCACCATGAACAGAGGAGCACCTGGAAATTTCTTTAAAACATCTGTATCTTCATGGAGATATGATAGCCAGGTATCCTCGAGATCTTAGTCCAACCCACTAGATTGATTGATGCATCTCAATATGTAAAACCCAATTGTCATCTTTTATTTATGCGAACTAATGTCTTTATGATGTCCATGTATCATATTATAACGTCTGACGTATACGCAGTTGTAAATAAATAAATACTTCATTATTGGTGGAACGGATTAATCGCGATAAACAGAATGACAATTGACAAGGTGGGCCACTACTTATATTCCATGACTGTAATAATCATGTTTTGTGATGCTATTTGAATATACAATTTATGAGAAAACGTATAACACTTTGAACAAGAGTGTTCTCTATTCCCAACAAATATCCACAGCATACATATGGTTTCACATCGCATTAACCTGGGCAACGCCGGGTAACCCTGCTAGTACACGATATTTACAGAGATTACATGCATGTGTGTTTCCACCCTAACGCGTATACTGACCCAGCCATAATATAACACATGGACGTGATTGGTTCGAGCTATATATATATATATATATATATATATATTTCACAGTTTAGTATAGCATGTGCACAGTAATATATATGGTCCAAGATTGATATAAGACATGTCTATAGAAAATAATTAATTTAATTAAAATGTCTATAGGCCTTTCGTGGCATTGCCACTTTTCAATAGACGACAATAATGATTATGACGTCATAGCGTCAAGGGAGATAACTCAATTTAGAGAGAACGTCATTTCCTGAGTGCATTAAGTTTACACTTGAAATGTTTCATATAAAAGTCTTCTCTTTGCTGTCTGAGTATTTTGCTGTCGGACTGTAGTTTTTGAAACGGGAAAATCGAAAAGTTCCTACCCCCGCATTCATCAAAGTGTGCACTGAGCGGAATTTTTCGATATTCTGGTTGTTTAATTTGCTGCTTGTGAATTCTCGTTCTTTCTCGCAGTGTATTGCCCGTTTCTCCGACGTAACTTTCTGAACATCCATGGCAGACGATACAATAGATTAAGTTTCTTGTCCCACAGTCCATAGAAACATTCGGATACATTTTCATACCATTTTGTTATTTTAGGTTTTCGCCTGTATGGATATAATTGCATCTCCCACATCGTTTGTCACTACATTTATTCACTAAATTCGATTTCCCACCAGTTGTGAATCTTGCTTTTGTCAGAATCTTTTTCAAGTTTTTTGGCTGACGTTTGCTCGGTAAAATATCATCTGATTTCATTGCGGCATTCATTGTTTCACTTTTCTGTAGGATCGGAAATAGTTGTTTTGCAACTGTGGCCATATTAGGATGATGTGGGTTATGTGTGGAAACTAATGGAGTTGGATCCGATATTGGTTTTAGTGACATTTTTGCGCGTAGATCAGCGATGGGGATGGCCCTTGCGCGTTCTATGCCATCCTGTATCAGTTTTTTTTCGGATAGTGTTGTTTTTCTAGAAACATCTTCAGTTCAGAAAGTCTATGGTCACGTTGTTTGTCTTGACTAACGATTGTGCAAACCCGTCTTGCCAGACAATAGGGGATGTTACGCTTAGTGTGCGAAAGGCATATAGACATTTTAATTAAATTAATTATTTTCTATAGACATGTCTTATATCAATCTTGGACCATATATATATATATATATATATATATATATATATATATATATATATATAGAGAGAGAGAGAGAGAGAGAGAGAGAGAGAGAGAGAGAGAGAGAGAGAGAGAGAGAGAGAGAGAGTACTCAATGGAGCTTTCCACGGAGGCCACGCCCACAGCGTAGTCCCAGATTGACCACTCCATTCCCGAGGTCGCTGGCTTAGTCAAAACCGACATCACAAATTTACCAAAATTTCACAACGAGGATAACCTCACTAAAGTTGAAAGAACTGCACTAAAAACTCTTCGCAGCAATAAAAACATTGTAATCAAACCTTGTGACAAAGGCAGCTCGCTCGTCATCATGTCTAAAGAAAATTACATTCTAGAAGCGACGCGCCAATTAAGCAACACTAAATATTACAAACCATTGGATGGGCCAATTTGGAAATCCAATGTTTTAAAATTCAATCTCATTCTCAAAAGCTTGCTGGACCAGGACGTTTTAAAGAAAAAACATGTTCAGTATCTAATTGCAAAACCTGAATCCAATAATAGGACATTTTATTTGCTACCTAAAATACACAAACCTTTGAGCTGTTGGACTAATCCATACACACCACCCGGTCGCCCCATCATCAGCGACGTGGCTTCGGAGTCGTACCACATTTCGGAGTTTATTGATTTCTATTTGAAACCAATTGCTACCCGCCATCCGAGCTATCTAAAAGACACGGAGGACTTCCTCATTAAATTGTCGAAAATTGAAGTTCCATCTTCTGCTTACCTAATTAGTCTCGACGTGGAATCTATGTATACAAATATTGGAATCGATGCCGGATTAAAGTCAATTAAGAATGCATTTGATTTCCACCATGATCCTCATAGACCTGGAGATGAACTACTTCAATTATTAGAACTTTCTCTTAAAGGGAATGACTTTGAATTTAATGGACGATATTATTTACAGGTCTCCGGCTGCAGTATGGGCAAGAAGTTTAGTCCTAATTTTGCCTCAATTTTTGTTGCAGAGTGGGAGAAAGGCGCCCTGGCCAAATCTGATAAACAACCATTAGCCTATTATAGATTCTTGGACGACATATTTATCATTTGGACTCATGGTCTGGATGAGTTTAGGGTGTTCTTGGACATCTTGAACAGTCATGACGAATCAATCAAACTCAAAGAATCAATATCGCAAACCAGCATTGATTTCCTTGATTTAACAATATTTAAGGGCCCACAATTTACATCATGCAACATTTTAGATACAAAACTTTTTACGAAACCAACGGATTCTCACCAGCTACTTCATCGTAAATCTTTCCATCCGCCAAAACTTTTCAATGGATTGATTAAATCTCAAATCATTCGATATCACCGGAACTGCACGAACAGAAGCGACCTAAATCAAGCTTGTTCAGTGCTTTTCCAGGCTTTACGACCGCGCGGCTACTCTAGTAGATTACTGCGCCAAGTAAAGTCCGAAACTCTCAGAGAATTGAACTCGTCACGCCATGACCCAACATCGACTGAACCAACAAGGATACGGCACAACCGGCCGGTGTTGGGTAATGGTTCAGCCTCATTTTGTCACAAAAAACGATGTTACATCAATACAATAGGATATATCAATACTAGTAACACTTTCACCAGCGAACAAACACGCATATCGTATCAAATGCATAGCGAACTTAATTGTGATTCTAAAAATGTAATTTACTTAATCACATGCAAAAGATGCCGTATACAATATGTTGGACAAACAAAAACCTCTCTCAAAGTTAGAATGTCTAATCATCTTTCCAGTGTTCGCAAAAAACTCGACATGCAAATTTCCGATCATTTCAACTCATCTAATCATGACATTAAATCCCATTTCAGCTTTCAGCCAATAGAACAGACACCAATTCTAGCCGACGAAGACCAAACCGATTCAATACGCCTAGAACGCGAAAATCATTGGATGGGCGTACTTAAAACATATCTTCCGTTCGGACTTAACATTGACTACAAAGGTGTTTCTCGAAATTTCTTGTGCTTTCCTCTGATCTACAATCGTAGAAATGTTGAAATCGCAAACATTTTCAGAAAAAACTTTGCATTATTAAACACTAAATTGACCGAGCCTCTCGACAAACGGGTTATTATTGCCTACAAGAAAAATCCCAGTTTGAGAGATATGCTCGTTCGATCTAGACTCAGACCTTGATTAACACGCAGTTCAATTAGCTTTTAGCTTATGTCAACACCATTATCCTTAGTTTGTGCTCAACACAATATTTTATGTCAATTTCCGACACAACCCAAACAAATTTAGCTAGTTCCATCTTTGAATGGCAACAATGCTCAACAAATTATTCAATGTCAATTTCCGACACAACCTAACAAAATTGATGTCAATTTCTGACACAACCTAACAAAATTTATGTCAATTTCCGACACAACCTAACAAAATTTAGCTAGTTCCATAGAAATAATTACATAAGAAATCGGATTCCGACCTGTGCCCGCGCTCTCCACACTTTCAAAAAATATATATATATATATATATATATATATATAGAGAGAGAGAGAGAGAGAGAGAGAGAGAGAGAGAGAGAGAGAGAGAGAGAGAGAGAGAGAGTACTCAATATTCGACCAATCAGATGCCGAGCCGCCGCTGGCTGCGGAGAATTTTTTCGACGCCATCTTTCTTCACCATAATTTTGATATCCATGCATACATTCAGTGTTAAATTGGCTATATTCAAACAACTTTTTTGTTGTCAAATCATAATATACTGAGATTTATATTTGCGGCATGATGTTATATAGAGGATCTCACATGAGTTTCTAGTTTATACGGAATTTATCAACCGAGTTCACTAAATTCGATTTGAGCCGAGGTTTACCGAGGCTCAAATAGAATTTAGAGGACGAGGTTGATAAATTACGTATAAAATAGGACGAGTGTGAGATACCTTTTATCACATGATCAAATAAACCCGAAGCAACGCGCAATATTCATCGAAAACAACAATCATAAACTACAGCGATCGCAAGTTGTTTGAAGAACGCCGTGACGTCATCGCACGCGCTGATATTAAACGTGTCTATTACCGATAATTATGAAACTGCTTTTATGGCCAAATTATGTGATAAAAAATTTTTTATCACATAATTTGCCCATAAAAGCAGTTTCATAATTATCGATAAGAGACACGTTTAATATCAGCGCGTGCGATGACGTCACATCGTTCTTCAAATGACTTGCGATCGCTGCGGTTTTTATCGTTGTTTTCGATGGATATTTCGCATTGCTTCGCATTTATTTGATCATGTGATAAAAAGTATCTCACACTCGTCCTATTTTATACGTAATTTATCAACCTCGTCCACTAAATTCTATTTGAGCCTCGGTAAACCTCGGCTCAAATCGAATTTAGTGAACTCAGTTGATAAATTCCGTATAAAATAGAAACTCATGTGAGATCCTCTATATCCGTGATTATAACAATGTTTTTCGTTTAGCATGACACTTGTCATAATTTTCACATTTAATGGCAAAACGAATGTATGTTCTCTGGTTTAGATATATTAGAGTTCAGTGATCTGTCTGTCTGCACTTTTTCTTCCAGAGCCCTTGATAGATTTTAACCAAATTTGGTGTGGTGCCTCGGGGTACCACGGCAGATGTTAAACGTACTTATATTTTAAATTAAATTTTGTTTAAAAATATATATATTTTTTTTTTAATTTTAGAATTTTTTAGCAAGAAATTTCAATCTAAAAATCTAGAAAGATAATTTTAAAATTAAGTAAAAAAAAAAATTAATTACAAAATTAATCTAAAAATCTAAAAAGCAAATAAATTTGTTTTTATTTAAAATTTTTAATTTAAACAAAAAAACAAAAAAAATAATTTAAAAAAACAATTTTTTTTTGTTCAACAGCAGTTCAAAGTTCAATCTAAAAAAAAAATAAAAAATTGAATCTAAATAATTTTTTTTTAAATCAAACTGGTTAAAAGATCAAATTTGAACGAATCATATAGACGAGTCTGTTTCGGCTAGTGAACATAAGGGCAAGTGCTGATGTGTTCACTTCGGAAGTCGATCTCGGGTAACAGACAATATTTATGTGGATAAAGTATTTTTACCAGTGGGCGGGACTACCGCTGTGGGTGTGGCCTCTGTGGAAAGCTCCATTGGTTTCGATGATTACGTGAAACCGAGTGAGCGGAGCGAAGGAGGGTTTTACCAAATAGGACCGGCTTCCTGAGTGAATCATGTGACGCAAACAACGAAACTAATTGATTAGTATGTTTATTACGAACTTTCCACCATTAAAAGGGTTAATTATACACATACTATGTGACAAAATAGTCTCCGATCAGCAGTCCTTTTGAAAAGCCGACGAAAAAAATCCTATATCGGATGTACGTCTCTAGAAGTGGAGGACGTAATTAACAGGTGTGACACTACTTTTAATTGCCTGAGTAATCCCTATAAATCACGACAAAATGTGTAATTAATCGCGTTATTTTAGTTGGGTCCAGGATAGGCGTGCCTTTCGGATTTAGTTGTATTCTGTCTCACATTTAACATCAACTTTGGCATTATATAACTTAATATAAGTGTTTTGCAGCACCGATATTGAAAGGTTTCTAAAGTATCTATGTGAAATTACTGCATGGTTTAAATTGACTTTTGTAGACATGTCAGTTACCACAATTCTGTTGCGAGGTGACAACTATGGTATGATATACCATTTACGATGCTGACCACTATAACAGACGACGTGAGTCGGTGCTGTCATTGACATTCAAAGTGGTCGTTTGGCTCTTGTTTCCTGATATTTGGTGATCACAGAACATTATCCATACATAATTATTATATCGAACACCTCGTCAAATAATACTACAAGTAATCGGACTATTGTAGTGGAACGTCTGCTATTGAATGGTGACACATTCCTACCATATCTGGATAGAATCATCCGCGAAATGAGCTTTATATAATTACACAAGATAGATTTGCGTAAGAGGTCAAAGGTAGAGGAATCCAGAATGGTTCAGAACCATCGCAACCGTTCCACAGACCGGACGCCAGCTTTCAAGAATGAGACACGGTGGTTTGTCCCCAGCTCGAGACAGGAATATTCATGTCGAGAACTGGTGAAATATCTACGTTTCTCATGAAAGCAAGAATGACAATTGTTTTGTTATCCAATACATAAATACGCATTCATTGTCATTTACATTGTACACGAACTTAGATGTTGCACTGGGTCATCTTCCTGTTTCAGTAAATTCGTATCGTCACAGGACTTACGTTCCGTATAAATCAGTCAAGACGATATAATGTTCCCAATCGCCGTTTATTTACCGTCATTATGGTGGTTAAATCATGTAAATCGGCCCATGCAGTGCAAACCAATAAACTATATAGAAGTATGTTATCCTGTTCTTTTAATTTTGGCATTTTCATGGACGGCACGTCAATTTGTGGGCAAAATGTACACCCGATGATTTTCCATGAAAGCTACATTTATTGAGGAGTTGTTGTCGATTTCATAAATGTGTCAATATTAATACACCCATGCACGTCAGCACCCAAGCAACATCTGGGTTGGGATAACAGAAAGGCATGCACCCACGCCGAAGTAGTGTGATAACCGTGTACGGCAAACGTATATATATATATATATATATATACGCATTACGTTCTGCGGTGCAAGCATTTATAACAAACCTACCCAAGTCATCGACTCGTTCAATCTCGCATCACAATTTCCGCCATGAAGATATTGAATGACTCAAGTTGTTCAGATGTAAACAGTATAGAAGAACAACTTTACCGTGAACATAGCAAATTAAAAGTAAAATAGTAGTGTTATCTAATTATAAGCAAATTAGCCAACACCACAACTTATGGTTTTTGCGGACCGGTGAGTTTATAAGATTTATGCTTCGAGCGCATATTTGTAATGTGAAATAACTTAGTTACTGCACTTTGTTTTCTCGGAGAAGGAAATATTCTGGCCATATAAAATTAATCAGGCGACACAAACAATTTCACCGGGTGTGAACGGGCAACAGTGTTGTGGTTTGTAGACCGCCACCTGACGGGACTTGGACCAATCAGAATCGTGTTGAATATGGGGAGGGTAACAATTTTGCTTGACATACAATGGCTGGAATAAATAATCAATCAATCAATCAGTTACGTCGTTAGAACGATTAAGAACTGAAACTGTCATAATATACGCTTTTAATACGAGTAAGGTATTTTTCTCAAGATCCACTTTTATTTAAACTTGAGAGCACGTGATTCCGGACCCAGACTAAATATACCCCAAAAAAGCAAGTTCCCCCTCATATAATACCCTGTATATCATGTTATTTATCCGATCGCATTGTGATTTTGGA
Organism: Siphonodentalium dalli; assembly: GCA_032622095.1. NCBI lineage: Eukaryota > Metazoa > Mollusca > Scaphopoda > Gadilida > Siphonodentaliidae > Siphonodentalium > Siphonodentalium dalli. Next base: position 124,954,614 of record CP136064.1, read on the forward strand.
CGAATTGTGAATAAGGTAAATGCAAATTTGATGGAGGTGAACAATAAACATTTAATTACCATTTAAAAAAATCACACTTGCAACTTTGACGCTCAATATCGTTGAGTGTTGAACGGCTAACTGGGTGATCAGTGTTTGTTTAATAGTGTCAGTGGCCTTATTGTTGGGACATGGGACTTTCTTGTACCTGACAATTTGTCACTCTGTGGGAATGTAGGGGCATAATTTTGAACCACCCCATATCTGGTTCACTGTACATTCTCTCGAAAGGATCATTTCTCCGGATGGAGGACCAAGCAAGGTTTATCGTCATATATTTATTGATGGACAACAATCCATAAAGAAGGCTAATAATAAAACTCGACCACATTTCAAGAAACTGGCTATGCGAAAGACCGCTTAAAATTGGGCAGAGTAGAGTATATAAAAGAGTAGGATCTGTCTGTCTGTCCGTCTGTCTGTTCGGACTTTTCTCCCAGACCCCCAGAACCGATTTCAAAATTTTGATTTAAAAGAATTAAAATAAGCTTACTATGGGCCTATTTCAGAAACAAATAAATGTGAATATTTAAGAATGTTCAATATATTAACCTATTTGCAGACGAACGTTCTTTATATATGTGTTTTCACTGTGGCCTGCGCATCCAACAGAATAACGGGTATAAGTCAGCTATGGGCTTGGCTTATTTCAGAATCAAATAAGTCGAATATGAACCTATGTTAAAATTTAGGTCCAAATGTGCGCGAAGCGCACACGAGGGCCGTAGGCCCCTAACGCACAAAGGGGACGCAGGTCCCTTTGTGCAGGGGCTGCAGGCCCATCCGACGCTGAATAAAGGCTCCCTTCGGGGCCCTGTTTCAGCTAGTTGATCAATATGACAGTTCACATTTACCGGCCTCTTATCGAAGCACAATTTCTGAGGTTAAACTTTGTTATTATTGGGTATGCTATGTATCGATATTTGTATCTGGGATTAGAGCTACGCAATGTCCCACCGGTGCTAGACTGATTCAATCTTCAGTCGTTTGAGGATAACTTCTGTCAAACGTCATTTGTACCATCATAATATCTTGATCAAAAGCAATAGGAGTCATGAGAAGTCGCTCCTCAATGTGGCGTAGAGATAGATTGTTTCAGCATTGGTAGACAGGCATTTTTTCTCTCTTCAAATATAATATTTTTCATAAACAATGCTATATTTTCACACTCTAGAGTAATTAACTAGTTGAAGCATTGTTTTATTTTGTCGGAGAAAATACGGTTTGCATAATTAATTGATACACTTCTTCCAACCTGACACTCCCTGTTTATCAAGAAAAAAAATATTGCTATCAAGACGAATCTACTTGATGAAATAAATAATGGCGAGTGTAGTTGATTGTTTATTTCACTCAATGTCACAATTAAGTGGCGAATACGGAGTATTAAATAATTAACATATATACATATATTTACAAAAGGGGGCCACTGTTGTCTGGCTTGCCATTTTCATATGGCAGAGGTGCATATTTGTACTATCATCATCTTCATCATCATCATTATCATCATCATCATCATCATCATCATCATCATCTTCTTCATCATCATCATCATCATCAGTCAACAACAACATCATTTTTCGGTTTTTGTTATTTTCACATGAATTCAAATTAAGTTCAATTTAATTGAATTTTTAGATATATTTTTATGCTCACATTTCGTCAACTATTTCGGACTTATGAATTTTCTCCCTTTGAATTCCAAACTTGTGGTTCTGAAATGATGCCTAGTTTACTTAAATTACTTTATACATATATTTTTATTTCTATATATCAACCATCATACGTAGTTACATAAATAACGTATATAACAACGAGCTATAGAAAAAGACCAATGGAATACAAATGAGGAACTCAGATCTCTGAGGGAGAGAATATCGTAACCTCAGCGCCATCGTAGCTCGGAAGTTTATCATTGCAAAATATGTTAAAATATATTAAATGTACACAATCCGATTCGATGGTCTTCAAAAGACGCTCCAGTTATCAGAATCGAGTAATTACCAAAATAATGCTAACCACTGTCAATTGTAGTAAAACATTATACAAAACGTGTTATATATCAACATTTTGATCAACGCAATTTGGTATCGAGAGTATGTCGATCAGCTCGTAGAATATTTTCCAGGCCGCCAAATAGTCCAGGTGATGAAAAATGACAGATTTCAAAATCGATATCTGATAACTTTGATGGGTGGGTTTCTCGACTCGAATCAAATATTTTACCCCACCCCCGAATCCACAGAAATAGTAATTTAGGAGCGTTAGTTCGGATTATGTATCTTTAAAGTAAGTTGTAGCCATATGCGACGAATCGATTATAATGCCGGAAACAGTTGCCAACTTGCCAGTGTGTGAATACCGAACATTGGCATATTATGATCGTTTGGGTGCAATGTGATTATATAATTAGAGTGTTCGGCTTTAAGAAAAAACACGACAAGGGTGTGCGAAGTGGTCACGTGCGTGCCATCTCAGTCCTGGAAGAAACACGGTTATCTACCACCCCCTCGGCGGGTAAAGTGATTATCTTGGTGGCAGATACACCGCTTGTGTTTCATTCTTATGATGTAATTATCAAACACGTGTGTGCTGATGCAGATTTGATTCACCGTCTGCACTTCGGGCAACGCGTGAGATAACTGCGATGGTACTGACGGATATTCTCAGGAAAATACTAGTTTAGTCACAGCTTACCTTAATTTGTTCTATTCAGTCCGTACATAATGTAAAAGAGCCTTTCTATGTGACTCAGATGGAAATTAGCTACATCTTTGATCTGAAGAAGCTGACGATATCTACATAAGCATGGGTATATGCACAAACCTACAAAAAGGAATGCTGGGATGTTTCGGCACCTGGGTCGAAGTTATCTGAAACTACATTCGTAGAAAAAAAAATCGTAGCCATTTGGTAGCTGAATCAAGTGCTCGTAGCGTATTTCAGATTCGATTGGGGAGGTCATTCCTCGTTGAACAATGGAAGGACGTATGTCATGACTACAAAATTGTTCGCCTGCATACGAACCATGTCAAAAATAAAAATAAATCATGTGCCAAAAATCTTCGATGAAGTGCCGAAACGACCAAGTCCTTGGGCCGAAACAACCAAGTGCCGAAAATCCAGGTGCCGAAACGTCCAGGTGCCAAAACGTCCTGCACCAACAAAAAGCTATGTACATGTATATGAAATTTTGATAACAAAAATTAAAAGACTTTACACAAATCATGATCGAACAGGAATCATCGAGATAACTCAGGATCGAGTCTCAGACTTTAAAAAATCAAATTAAAAATTTTGAATTTCAAAGCTGGAACTGTCATGCATGTGAAGAGGAGATTCGAAGTTTATAGCAAGATATTCTAGTTCAGTGTCGTTGTTTTGAGTTTAAACGGGAAACAGATTAAAAACTACAGACCCCGGAAAGTAACTAATACACTTGCCCAGATACATGAACAAGATTATCCTACCTTGGCGTGAAATTTTGCAATCGACACTCATCGGAAAGCAGAGCTAACGTCACCATTGCTGGTGGCTTATAACGACATAATCCGCTAATCACATTACGGATTAAGCAATCGGTTCCACTCTCATTTCTATACCTTTGTCTTAAAGGGCACATGTCAATCACCGCATTAGCATGAGACACAACATCAGGTACGGCGTACTTCAAAAAGAAACATTCAATTCAAACAATATAAAGAGGCGAGCAAACAAACAAACCGGTCATTTGAAATAGGCAGACAGGAAGAAGAATGTAAAGCAAACATTTCACCATTGCATCACCACAGTGACTTGGCAATGCCAGGAACTCGTGGGATCAATTTCTGTCTTATTTCCAGGTATACAGAGGATTATGACTATCTAAACAGGAAAGCTTCTGAGGTATTTCTCATCAGATACAAGGCAATTCCCGCAGCACCACACACTCGTATAATCGCATTCCACTGACGACCTGTATCAACACTTTATTTTCTTGGCCAATCCGTATTTACTCCAGCTGAAACTCAATAATTTTCTATGACAGCATTATACAGTAGCTGTTTTCTTTTGCGTTGTGTTCCACAAATTACAACTGATTCCACCGGGGCGGTCTGTACATTTTTTTCCCGAACACAAGGCGGGGTGGGTGGCTGTTTTTCGCAACCATACGTTTAGTCCCACCATCTCAATGGTCCGATTAATCAGTGCACGAGTTCGCTATTATGAAAGGAAACAAAAACATTATGATACACAGTCGTGGTCATGCGGAGGTGCTAGGGGTTTCCGCTTGTAGAATGTTCCAATTGTAGCACCACCGCCTTGAAACCATACCGAATACCGAACTTAGCCATTCCGAGAACGTTAAAAAGACACTCATTTTTAACTAGATAGGTGTTGGCATGTTGCGATTGTAGTTAATAGAATAATCTCAACCTCTCTCCCATGCATCATGAAATGTCTAAATCTTGTTACTTAAACGGACATGGCTCATTCGACGGTCCATATTGTTTCATATATAGGCGGAAATACGACATATATATAATGTGTTTGGTATGCGCGTATGTGGCATGTCATGTTATCACCGGCTCCCAATGTCTACGTCGTTAGTTTTAATGTACGATGATGAGCTTGTAAATTTTGATCAGATATCGCCTTTCTCTAAGGCAAATTGGTCATGAATCATAATTACTGGCGGCTTAGTGCTGCAGGATGAAACAAGGTAGCACAGTGTACAGAACGGGCGAACTTCAACCGCAGCCATGCATATTATAAAAAACACATTATACACTGTAAAGTGATATAAGTGAAAATTACTGTGGTCGACTTACTGAATGAACAGTGGAGCACAGTTGGGATAGTTTTACCCCCGAGCTGTCGCCATTCTATATAAAGTATATCCGAGCACCGCCCCCGTGATATCGATAGTTATTCGAAATATATGCATAGTCCACACTATAAGATATCGGCATCCAAGAAACCAAGACCGTGTCTAACCCAGAAAAAATCCACTATAGCCTCGAACAAACCGACCCCAAGAAACCAGATTGTTTCAATGTACTTTAATTCATCCAGCTATCTCGAAGACACGATCCGCGTTCGGTAGATATGCTTCGATATGGATATGTTTGTGTTTAGACTATATATCGGTATACGTGCAATGTCAGAAATTCGATTACATCTGGTACTTCTTGCACCCAAAGTTTAGTAAAAATTGTTGGGTTATCCAAAGTTGGGTTAATGGTTGTGTCAAATTCCAGAAGTTGGGTTAAATTTTTGGGTTAGATTGTTGGGTTAGATTAGTTCAGTTAACAAGCACTAGGAGTAAATCGCATAATAATGTCGTCGATGTCCTGTTAAAGGACGTGTTCTGTTGGCTTACATGCCCAACAGTTACATGTAAATTAATAAAAGGCTGCTAATCCACACGTCCCACAAAAAGGTATCTTTATTTGTCCAATGACTTTTTTGGATCTGAAATTTTGCTTTTTATTCTGGGATGAATCATTGAATTAAACTTTGCTTCCAACTGTCTATGTTGTTAACATATTTGATCAATATCAGAATAATAAAGTCGGTATAGGGACATAACTCCGTCAGAAATGGTCAGACCGAACCCAAATTCGAACTTGACCTGTATTTTCATGTGATTAATCCACATATTAAATGTTGAAGCTATCGGATAGTTATAACTTGAGTTATCATCCGAACAACAAAACAATCAGCAAGTTTTAAGTCGAAAGAGGCAAAACTAAACCAGAAATGGTTGGATCCTATCCAAATTCGATTATGACTGCATGGAACTTTCTCATATATATGAAGCTCACACAACAAGTTTCGTCAAATTCTGTCGAAAACTATTCAAGTTAACATCAGGACAACACAATAATCAGCAAAGTATAGGTCGAAAATGGGCATAACTCCGCCAGAAATGGTCAAATGTGATCCAAATTTGAACTTCTTCTTGATATTCACATATGAAGGCCACATAACAGGTTTAATCAAATTCTGTCAAATACTATTGAATTTATCATCTGGACGACAAACGTTTTGGTCGGACGGACGGACGCATAGACGGACAGACGGACACACGGACGCTTCGACTGAAATAGCTCATTTATATAGTGCACCGAAATGTTTATTTTTCGGGGGACAATAACCATGCTTTTCCGCGTGATATGGTATACATGGTAAACAAGTACGAGGAATGTTAGCCCGCTGCATTTCTTACTGTAGTTGAAAGTCGGTGATTTGAAAACAGGTCTTTGATGGCGAATCGCAAGCGCTCGGCTTTGAGTTGTTTCTCAAAGAAATCACATTAGACATGTATGATGCTTAGAAGCTGAAATCTGAACAAAACCACAAAATATCATTAAAATATAAAGACAAAAGATGTTTACCAACTATGCTTCTTAACTGTTACAATATATTAATGATTGATTTGTTGTTGAATTTACGATTCCGACGATCTTGTTATATTAGGTATCATGGTACTTACATGCACATATGAAGATGTATACCGAAAACATGCACCAATAACCCAACAAAAATGATTATGACATGATTTTGCTACGTTCCAATAGGGAATCTAACCAACATTAGATATCAAACTCCATGCAGGAATATGATTTATCTCTCTTCGTGACTTGTTAAGACCGCTGCCATGTTAACATATATATAAGTGCACATATATTGTTATGTTGATTAAACATTATTTTTTATATATCAGTTTTTAGTTTTTGCCTTAAGTTAGTTCGGTGTTACTTAATAAGATTTATGTACAGGATATTCCCCGAGCTGTCGGGCATTCGGACAAATAATTTGGCCGAATGCACGACAGCGAGGGGTATATATGTCTAAATCCACAGTTATTCCAGTAATAAATCCACATGATTTCTGGAAAAATTAAGTTCGATTATATAGTGCAGGGGAAGTAACTTATTAAGCCATAAACCGAACATCTATAACGGAAATGTGGGGATAATTTCATCTTATAGAACTGAGAACAAATCTGTATGTGCATGGTGAGCAAGTTATATTAAATGTCAAATCATTTTCAACTCTCAATAATTTTGTTTAAAAAAAAATTGTTTTGGTACATTATGGCATTCAAAATAGCACGAACAATACATGCTAAACTAATACACCGATGTAGCGTGTATATACCGAGAAAAGTCATTCAGGCAATTTCAGGGACAATACCATTGCGACACGGGATGATTGGTCTAACCCCCCCCCCCCCCCCCCCACCAACGATCGGCATATTTTTCAATGTCTCATGTCTGAAACAACATTAAATTTAATTAGATATACTTCAGGCAACAAACAGGTTAACATTGTTTGAAATTTTTGCCAACCCAAATATCTGCATGATTAGTTGTTTTAGACAAAAAGTCTATATTTCCCCAATATTTGACAAATTTATGTTAGGACTGAAATCGCCAACAGTTGGACAAGTTATGTGATCGAATACCCAAACAGAGCAAATTCAGTCGATCATACTGTACAGAAGACGTGTTTGTACATTCATCCACTCATAGACTCCAAATCATTAAACAATTAAACAAAGCTACAACTTTGCCTGGCCTGGCCGAGTGATGGTCGTATACAATCTGATACCGCCGTGAGTTGTCAAAGCCAAGTATGAACGCTCACTGAGTTGTCATTAATCAGTGAGAATAAATGCCGGTCAGTTTAATTAGCTGATTGTGGAGATAACGGGATGAATATCACGTGGAAGGTATTTCGTCAGATCGAATTGAGAAAGCAATTAAATCCACTGATTGGTGTCAAATAATTCTGCTCTTCGTACTGTATTATGTAACCTCTTGTTTGAAACATGTTACTGGTAATTAGTGGATAGGGCACATAGGCTTACAATAGCTGGTGATTATCTTAACAATAGCTGTGGAATATTTTAATATTTCCCGGTTATTTTTAAAATAATCACCAGCTATTGTTGGTAGCGGGGTATAGTCTAGATAATGTACAAGGTATAGAACAATAGGAAACATGGCAGCTGTGGATTAAATCTAAATTTTTCAACCTTTTCAAGTTAAATTGTGTAGTGTATATATGCCACCAGTTAAATTGTGTATATATATTGTACCATAATTGTCTGCACATTGGAAGCAATAGACATCTCTCTCACCCCCTCTCTCTCTCTCTCTCTCTCTCTCTCTATCTCTCCCTCTCTATCTCTCTCTATCCCTCTATCGCTGGTTCTCCGGTTATTTTATGAACACAAATGTCTAAACGCACACGGACAAAAAACGCATGGCAAACATCAGTCAAATTAAACGCAAGAGTTCTAATTGGTTGGTTGTCAATTTGTTTAATAGCATGCACAATAAAGGAAATTTTAATTTGGGAAATTGATTTCGCCATTTTTAAAGAAAACATTCGCGCTAAATATAGAAAACCACAGACTGGTAACCAGCCCTAGAAAGAAAGGAAGTATGACTGGTGCTCACTGGTACAGTTAATTGATTGGCTATATTGGGGTAACTCTAAACCGAATGGAACCCATCTTTGTAAGAGAAAGTTTTAAGAAAATAAATTATTTCATAATTGTATTAGTCCTAGTGAATTGAGACTCTATATTTAAAAAATCGTTACTACATTATTAATTTTGACGACTAAATTGTGTGTCCGCCCGTGATATGGTTAAGTAGATTCACTACCAATCGGGATATCACAATATTATCACGGGGCTCATCAAAACCGCAGGCTTCATTTCGCTATAATCTATATTATCCTCCTCATTATCTCTCTTCTCATTGTTTATGATGCTCAAAGTATTGATTTTAGAATGGTTTTACATCAGACGTGCACAGTTTGATAACATCAACAGTGATGATACACACCCCAGGGTGTTGCAGAGAACGTTCAATTCCCATCACATGGCTTAAGGCTCACTGTCGTATTCTAAAAGTTAAACCTCTAAAACTAATGTACACACAGCTAATCTCCATTTTGGACCACGCGGTCAATGAGCACTTAGGATAATATTTAACCATGAGCAAATGATTCTTGTAAAATCATGTTATATTGGCAGGTATGCCTACTGTTAGTGTTCAGAGCGGAAACTCAAGACATACAAGACTGTCGGAAACCAGATAAACAAAGATGAATAACTCTAGAATGGGAAAAAAACGAACAAAACGATGGAACCCTCTATTGAATGTCCTCATAGTAGTGAACATCCATCCGAGAACTATACTGTTCAAGTTATGACATGAACAGACATAGGACGGGCGGACGTTCAGACGGACGCACGAACGGATATTAGGTGCAAAACAGTATACACCCCTTTTAAAGAAAGGGCATAATAAATAATGAAGACATCAAATCAGTAAGAGATAAGAACATAGTATGTAACATGCCCTTAGAAAACAACGAAAATCATTTGAAGGGAATAGGAAGAACAATCAAGGGGAGGACAACATTCGATTCAGAATTATAAGTTGTATCACTGTATATATGCTGGTAAATAATGTGACAACAAGAACGAAACAGTAAGACTCATACTGAAATATAAATCTTCAATTAGACTAGATCAGATGATAAACCATTGTGCATTTACCACATTAAGCAGCGACAGCTTGACAGCTATCAAATGCATATTCTAATAACGAACTATAACGAGAAATGAAATGGAAAATTTATTTTGCATGAGAACACACTTAACCCTTTACCCAACAGAAGGGCCCTGTGCCAATGCATTCTCTTATATATGCGAGTCGACCATAGGTCGCCTCGCATATATAAGAGAATGCATTGGCTTAACACATTAAAAATTATAAAATTGTTAAAGAATGTAAGAAAAAATGGTAAAAAGTGTTTAAAAAAGATTTTTTTAGGCCAATGCATTCTCTTATATATGCGAGGCGACCTATGGTCGACTCGCATATATAAGAGAATGCATTGGCACAGGGTATAACTGTAACCATCACAATGTGGTCAAGGAGCCGGTTCCAATGATATCCATATTTGTATGGTTCTATTGAGACAGACCGAAGATATTTTAGGCTGTTGAAGCTTTATTTGGCCGGTTTTGGCCGGTTTGTTGGGTAAAGGGTTAATAAGAACAAAACAGCGAGATAACCAGGGATAACTTTAAACATTGAAAACGAAACAAAATTATTCAATGTGCCGTCTGTAATTATACATCTGGGATATGCAATTTCGGGGACGGAGAGATAGAATAACTCGCCCTTCAAGAAATGCTGATGACGATTAACCTGATGCTGTTAGAAGTTACTGACATGTGACTCGTTGGGCCTATATCACAATGGTCACGGAGCTTGTTCGATTACGGATTACCGATACTCTCGGAGCTGTGACGGCGTGACATACACGTGTGCGGGGGGGGGGGGGGGGGGGGGCACTATTCGGCTATCTGACTTTCGTCGTCATATGACCTACCGGGTGAACAGAAGTTGACCCTAATGCAATCAACCAATCTGGTCAAGTATGTCAGTTATTAGTCGGGGTGGGGTGGTGGGGGTGGTTGGTTTCTAAGTTAAACAAGACATGTCCGATTTGACACCACGAAACCACCATTTCCATTAAACGGACATGGCTCATTCGAACCTCCAAATTTGTTTCTACCTAATTTGGAGCGACGGATAAGATAGGTCATAAATAAACGAACTATTATTATACCGGCTTCATGTGCTCTGAAAAATACACAGCCACTTTTCAGCCGTTGTCAAACGCTCTTTATTGCTACCATATCAGAAACAGACTACCACAGAACGCTCTTTTCTGTTCCATGTCGTGCAAATGGCTGTTTTGTGTTTGGGACCCAAACACCGTATTCACTGTTGTATTTTTCATTACTTCAATGCGTATTTTTGGGTTACATAAAGAAAGGTAGTTCAGATATTTATCGACCTATTTCGATACAGAGAACAATTCAAAAGCGAATGATATTATGTGTATTTTGGAGCGCAAACCGTCATATGGCTTTAATATAAGGTTTTGATAACGATAATATCGACTTTCAAAATTGGACGTTTTAACATTTTCAATAATTTTTGAATTTGTGTCAGACTAGCAAATATCCAATGATGTTCTCTTATAAAAAGCGTACACGATTCCTTCACCAAAAAGCGGTAGATAATAAGGAGTGTTAATTCTCATATATGAGCATAGTGATCGTTTTTGCTGTATCTATTATAGATGATTTCGTTATACCAGTGTAATATGGATAAGGGTAACTGCAAGTATGTCTATATTAATGTTGCTTTGTCTGGTGAGGGGAACATTAGTTTGGGAAATTCGTATTTATATGTTATCAAATTAGACCATGGATCTTTAATATAATGATGATATTACATGTATAGCTCGAACGACGAAAATCCAGAACAACCCAATTAACGAGGGCATTGTATTATAGCAGAAGTACTTTTAAAGGGGTACTGTACGCCATTTTCATTAAATTTCCGGTGACAACAACGATCTAATATCGATAATATATAGAAACATAAGTAATTTGAGTCGAAGATGTATTCTGTAAACGCTCAGGTTAATAGGCTATCTTAAAATTTAATAATTTAAAAGTTAATAATTTGATATAAATTGAATTTATGACTGGAGCCATAAAATGGCGTCAATTAAATTACGAATTACCGTAATCAAAACAGTAATTGAGGGATACCGGATTGTTAAACCGATCACACACACGATCGCTTAAAATATTATGATGATACGGGGAGAACACTCAAGCCACTCACTGACTAGCGACGATACAATAACTTAAATGATTATATGGGACTAGTATGCATATAATATAACTTTTATTTGATTCATTTGGTTGAAAACTTTACAAAAATTACTCGACAACGACAATTTGTATTTTTGCATTCCGGTAAATTTGTCATCCGTAACATGACTTCGTACTCAACAGACTTTCAAATAATGGAAAAATTGTTACCTTATTCTCCGACTCGGAGACTATAGAAACCAACAACAACATTTGGCGTACAGTACCCCCTTAAGTGCATTAGATTGTTGATACTCCTTAAAATGTCGAATTGTTCAAGACAAAGCCATTATGTTTTCTACCTTTTTTCACGTCACCTGGATCAAAATTGTCAATAAATAAGGGAACTATTTGGATTGTTATATAAATACGTATCCCGGTAATCGGAAAACCGCACGGAAGCCAGACATTTAAAAACAACTTTCTGCGCAACCGAAAAAAGCATATATAGAGGATCTCACATGAGTTTCTATTTTATACGGAATTTATCAACCGAGTTCACTAAATTCGATTTGAGCCGAGGTTTACCGAGGCTCAAATAGAATTTAGTGGACGAGGTTGATAAATTACGTATAAAATAGGACGAGTGTGAGATACTTTTTATCACATGATCAAATAAACGCGAAGCAATGCGAAATATCCATCGAAAACAACGATAAAAACCGCAGCGATCGCAAGTCATTTGAAGAACGATGTGACGTCATCGCACGCGCTGATATTAAACGTGTCTCTTATCGATAATTATGAAACTGCTTTTATGGGCAAATTATGTGATAAAAGAATTTATCATATGACTCAATCATTATTTACGTTGGAAACTATGTCATAAATAAATTTCATATCAATTACTAATTCATATCACCTTCCGATAATTTGATTGGTTTGTTGACAAAAAGTGTGTTGTGATTGGCTGAATGGCAGCCGGGGGCCGAGCCGCATCTCTGACTATATGGAGGTCAAATTCGTGCGCGTCAAATACATGAATCAACGCGATGCCGAAATTCTCGCAATTATAATCTTGAAATATATAGTTTTGGACATTGTTATACGATAAATAGAATATGTAATTCGTATTTATCTAATAAACATACGATATAATGTCACAAACTGAGAACAGAATAGCGCACTATATCTTCGCGTGCATATTATTTCTGCTAGTTCACCAGGTGTAATTGGGCTTCCGGTGAAGTGAAGTGACGTCACATTAACCTTTTGCTGCCGATGTCATATAGCTATTTAGTGATGTGTGTGCGTTTTGGACATCATAATCAATTTATAGGTGTCATATGATAAATAGAATATGTAATTTGTGTTTCTCTCATATGATATTTATGAAACTCGTCACGAATTTTCAGTTTTCTCTCGCCGGAGGCTCGAGAAAACTGAAAATTCTTAGACTCGTTTCATAAATATCATATGAGAGAAACACTCATTTCATATCCTCTATATATGTAATCCATGCATATTTATCAACCCAATTTGATCACAGAAACGCGACAAAAGTAATTAGTTGCTATATTTAATTTGAGCCTTGAAAATGGTGTGTGGGTTTAACAACATATACACACGGTACCGATTAACTATGTTTTATTGTGTCGTTTTGAAACATACACGACCATCCTTTTTATGTATTGTGACATCCGTACGACTTCCGCCTCATGACAGATGGGAGCTCCGATTTGGGCGCGATAAATAACATTGACTTGTACGGAAAAGACAGAATTGTGTAAATATCAACGAAGTCCTTCTTGTAATCTTGACACTGGAAGCCATGAATATTTGAGTGCATTATTGATTTGCACTGCGGTCGGTATTAAGAAGTCATTCGGAATTTAAATACCACAGTACGAGTTCGGAAAATGTGCTTTGAGCAGAATGGTACGTGGATGAGGAGTATAGTCAAGTATTATGTGCGACCCCTCGATAATATATACCAAGGAACCGATTAGACGTATAGCACAGATTCATGCCTTTCATAATGAATGTTGGCATAATATTGCGTGTCTACGTCACTTCGAGAAGACTGTGGGCTATTTTTCTATCAAGCCTGAACCAACAGTTCACATAACAAGAGATGGACTGTCGTCCGGTGCATACCCCATCATGGCATACCGCCTAGTGTGGGCATATCTATAACTTATGATGGCTATACTCAGACAAATGGACCCAGAAATCAGCATTTTCATATAAACAAAGATGAATAACTATAGAACAAAAAACCAAAACAAACATTTGAATGTGCCATTAAATGTCCTCATAGTGGTGAACATCCATAAAAAATTTCATTGAGATCCGAGCATTACTGTTCAAGTTATGAGTTGAACAGACATCGGATGGATCAAACAGCCAACATTTCCAGATAAACAAAGATGAATTACTCTAGAATGGAAAAGCAGAACAGCACAATGGAACCCTCTATTTAATGTCCTCATAGCAGTGAACATCTATACCAAATTCCATTGAGATCCCAGCACAACTGTTGAAGTTACGACATGAACAGACACCAGATGGACCAAAAAGCCAACATTTCCAGATGAACAAAGATGAATAACTCTAGAATGGAAAAGCGGAACAGAACGATGGAACCCTCTTTTTAATGTCCTCATAGTAGTGAACATCCATACCAAATCCCATTGAGATCCCAGTACTACTGTCGAAGTTACAATATGAACAGACACCAGACGAACCAAAAAGCCAACATTTCCAGATGAACAAAGATGTTACTCTAGTAGCTGAGGGGGTTTCGTATGCACTTTTATGTCCAGAGCAAAACTCTTCACGAATCCACTAATTGAAGGTACACGAACAATATTTGGTTGGTGACACATTTCCCATTGAGGGCGAAATGGGTCAAATGGCCACGCCCCTTTTTGCGCGAAGTACTACCATCCGCCGTGACTATATCTCCAGAACCGTTGGTCAAAGGGGGTCGTGTGACCACTCAAAATGTGCAGAATGGCCACATTATGGGGGGTCAGTAATACATTTTCATATCCAAAAGTCAATGGTTTTTAAGATAATTGCCAAAAACAAACAAAAATCCATTTTTAAGGGCCCAATTTTGGGGTTCAGCACTTTTATCTCAAAGCTGAGCCCCCAATTCAAATTTTATTGATCTATATCCATCGGTGCCACATATAGGTATAATTTCTGTACCATTATTGGATGAGATTGACCTTCAAGGAGCTCTTGACCCTGAAAATAAGGTTTTTGGATGGAATATATTGGTCGTAGAATGAAAAACAGACATTTTCCCCAATAACAAAGATGTTGAGGAAATCATCAATTATACGGTATTTGATCAGTAACCTAAAACTCCTACAAAAAGGTTACCTGGTGATATAATTTGAATGTAGTTCCATCTTTTGTTATCTAGATTTCATGGCCTTTGATGTGAGATGGCTGCCAAAATGGTTATAAATGGAATGACATATAAACACAATTTTATTGATCTATATCCATCGGTGCCACATATAGGTATATTTTCTGTACCATTATCGGATGGGATTGACCTCCAAGGAGCTCTTAACCCTGAAAATCCACATTATGGGGGGTCAGTAATACATTTTCATATCCAAAAGTCAATGGTTTTTAAGATAATTGCCAAAAAACGATTTCAGCATGTTACGCACCACAAGTATACAATACCACCAAGGCCACAGCATATGTATGACACTTTTTAAAGAACTATCCGAATTCTCTGATCGACTTAAGAGCACAATTGACCATACACAATGGGATTAGCTGGAAATTGCTGCTGAGGATGTGTTGATCCCGACACACAACGTGAGCTCTTCATGACTGAACATGCCTTGGAAACTGGTGTGCTTGACCAAAAATCAGGCAACAATTGTGCTCTAATCAACAGAAATGTACAGATTGAACAAAACAGGTTTTCAAAATTTGTTATCAACATTTAACAGCTGATCTGATTTAAGTGACCAAGATATGAAACATGCTAAACACTTTTACTAAATGGAATAACCAGCTGTTTGCTTCATGCAGCAGCCACGTGTTGCGATCCTAAAATGGGTATTGCACCTGGGCATAGTAAAAACATGTTGTAATCAGATGGGAGATGACCATATACATGTATACCAGTATATATTTCCGAAGTAATCAATTCTTACAAAAGGACACCTCATCTCACAAAAAGTTTTAGGAAATGATGGAATGATCACTATTCAATCAATAGTAGAATGAGCCTTTGTCAGTCCCACATTAGTTTTGATTGGCCATGATAGTTGCATCACTTGCAGGTTGGAGAAGATGAGGGTCTATAATTTCACTAACATAATTCTTCATAATAGCTAATAGCCCTCATAACTTACCATTTTAAAGATATTTTCATTTTCAATACCACCCCAGGTTAAGTCGTCCTGCTAATTTTATATTATGCTGATGGGTACTGCTGTATTGATATGTTTGTAGGTCAAAGCAATTCTGTCAAGTACCATCATTTTACCTAAAGTTGGTTATTTTTGCATTGTTTGGCTAACCCGAGCAATTTGTGCAAAAGTCAGTGTCTGTATGCAACATTCAAGAACATATATACTTCAAAATTTTATTGTGTACGCTGATGTTTGGTAAACAACAGGAATAGTCATCTCAATTAAAACCAGCACCCATTATTAAAATATTTCACAAATATACATGTTTTTTAATGTTTTCTACACATTGTGGCTTATCCTCGATTCGTTCAGATCGCTTTGCTCCACCTGAATATCATGCCAAATGTATTAGCATCACCACTACTGAATACTGCCAAATGAATATATTGTGATAAGGGCAGTGGAAAAATAATGGTTGAGTCTTTTCTAAATATAATTCTAGTAAAACCTACACAATACCGTCTTGGTCTGATAAGACTCAGAGTCATGTTTATTTAGGAGTATAGACATGAAGTCCACCAGTTTCATGAAAATTAAATGGGCTCTGCACTAGTTACATCTGGACTCCTGGGACCCATTAATATTGACAAATGCAACACAAATGAAAAATACATAGTAACTTTCCTCAAACATAGATTATACCCTGACAATCATTGTATTTGAATCAGTGTACATATGTATATGTAGGCATGGCCATAGCATGTTTTTGAAATACTGCAGAGTGCAGACCATAAATTTCACTAGAATATACATGTAGTTACTGCATGTACATCACACACATAAGGCGACACACATAAACGTACCTGCAGGGTTCACAATATTTTACATGTAAAGTATATATATATCTCCTGTGCCTATAACATCAAACCAAACGGTTTACAGTACTTTTACTGACATTTTTGGAGTGGCACATATACATACATAAAAAATAAAAGTCAATTTAAAGGGACGAAATGAAAAATAAATTTGTGCAACTATAATGGAGATCTATATTGCATTACAACATCCACAAATCTACAAAATCTACAACATCCACAAATCTACAAAATCTACAAAAACATCTGACTATCTTAGACATTGGTAATGTGATCATTTTTCCTTGATAAGTTGAAACATGAGGGAGGATTGCATAGCATGGCTACACGCAGAATGGTAGATTTGTATGTATTTATATCTGCATATCAACTGATGCTTGTATTTTTCTTCTAACTCACTCCAGGCTAGCCATTATTTGTTCTAGAATAATGTACATGTTAGGGAAATTGTAGAACCTTTATACAAAATGGTGATGCAGCCAATCAAAATTGATGTGGGACTGATAAAGACACAACCTGCTCGACTACTGAATCATACTGACTGATCAAATTGTAGTAACTCAACATTTACTAACCCTACTTGTGGGCTGAGTATAATTCAATTCAACATTAGAATACCATAAAAACACCCCGTTCTCCCATAAGTTTAAAGAAAATAACACATTGAACTCATTTACAAGTATATTGCTAATGTGATATATGTCATTCCATTTATAACCATTTTGGCAGCCATCTCACATCAAAGGCCATGAAATCTAGATAACAAAAGATGAACTACATTCAAATTATATCATCAGGTAACCTTTTTGTAGGAGTTTTAGGTTACTGATCAAATACCGTATAATTGATGATTTCCTCAACATCTTTGTTATTGGGGAAAATGTCTGTTTTTCATTCTACGACCAATATATTCCATCCAAAAACCTTATTTTCAGGGTCATGAGCTCCTTGGAGGTCAATCTCATACAATAATGGTACAGAAATTATACCTATATGTGGCACCGATGGATATAGATCAATAAAATTTGAATTGGGGGCTCAGCTTTGAGATAAAAGTGCTGAACCCCAAAATTGGGCCCTTAAAAATGGATTTGTTTTGGTTTTTGGCAATTATCTTAAAAACCATTGACTTTTGGATATGAAAATGTATTACTGACCCCCCATAATGTGGCCATTCTGCACATTTTGAGTGGTCACACGACCCCCTATGTCCAACGGTTCTGGAGATATAGTCACGGCGGATGGTAGTACTTCGCGCAAAAAGGGGCGTGGTCATTTGACCCATTTCGCCCTCAATGGGAAATGTGTCACCAACCAAATATTGTTCGTGTACCTTCAATTAGTGGATTCGTGAAGAGTTTTGCTCTGGACATAAAAGTGCATACGAAACCCCCTCAGCTACTAGAGTATGTATAACTCTAGAATGGAAAATCCGAACAAAACGATGGAACCCTCTATTTAATGTCCTCATAGTTGTGAACATCCACACCAAATTTGGTTGAGATTCCAGCACAACTGTTGAAGTTACGACATGAACAGACACCAGACGGACCAAAAAGCCACTATTTCCAG
The DNA here is from genome assembly GCA_032622095.1 of Siphonodentalium dalli. NCBI lineage: Eukaryota > Metazoa > Mollusca > Scaphopoda > Gadilida > Siphonodentaliidae > Siphonodentalium > Siphonodentalium dalli. The sequence continues at coordinate 124,973,180 of CP136064.1, forward strand.
ATAAACAAAGATGAATAACTCTAGAATGGAAAATCCAAACAAAACGATGGAACCCTCTATTTATGTCCTCATAATAGTGAACATCCATACCTAATTTCATTGAGATCCGAGCACTACTGTTCAAGTTATGACACGAACAGACATCGGACGGACGTACGGACTCACGGACGGACGCACGCACGGACGGACGCACGGACGGACGGACAGGTGCAAAACAGTATACCCCCTTTTTTTTTTTAAAGGGGGTATAATTACATCTCGAGATACTTTCGAACATATCGCATCTAAACCTGAACTTGGTCTGTTGGAGATGACTCGTTTGTGCCACGATCCTAAGATGGTTGTCTCGTTCTCACTTCTTCGCACCGCAGATCCCTGGGGAAAATTACTAAAATACCAATATAGTCTATAGCAGTGAAAAGGTTTCAATGATCGATTTTGACTAAAACCACACCCACTATCAAAACCCTAATATATTCTAGAAATAGATGATTGCAGCCAAAATAGCCTCATGTGTGTCTTATTGGCAATACAATTCCCCTTCATTTGACATATAACTCGGCGAAATTGAACGAATCGAAGTCAAGATATCATATCGGATACTAGCCAAATCTAACTAAGAAATCGGGTCGTCAATCTCCCTGTCCGCTCAGAGGCCTTTGACCTAGTTATAAAATCAATATTTTCGAGCAATAATTTGTCGCGAAAGTGTACTTAAACGTGATGACATAACCTATAAATGCTCATATATGTTCCGCAAGTAATTCCGAAGACATCCATACCCGTTTTACTTCATCCGATGTGTTTGTGCCCAATTAAAAAAATTTATTCATCAAACGAATTCCAGAAACAAGACGTGTCTTGAAATTGGGGTTTTGATAGTGGGTGTGGTTTTAACCAAAATCGACCATTGGAATCTTTACACTGGTATAGTCTATATTGGTATTTTATTTCCCCAGGGGCCTGTGGTTCGCACTCTATGCTTCGTTCCTTCGCTGGTCTCGTCGACGCTGAGATTGGGTCTTGTTCCTTCTCCCGCGTCTTCGCTTCTTGGTGATAAATGACAATCCTTCCGAACTTGATTAAAAATAGACCATGCCAATGTATACTTTATAACTGAAAGGTAGAGTCTATTCAGTAAAGAAAGTGTTAATGGGCCCGATCATGGATGTGACCGCAGATACAAACGAACCCTTTAGGCAACTGAAAACCCTTTCCTGATACACGAATATCATCCATTTGCGAGGTATTAAGTGCACAAGCACCGTTACAGGGCTTCATATATATCTAAGATAAACTAACCCTCACTTCAATAGTAAGTGGATGAGTGCGTCTGAGTGGCGGGTGGATCATTTTCATACCTCATATATGAACTAAAGATATATTAATGTTATTCGGCGATTGTATGTTGTTGAAACGACAATTATAGGCATGTTAATTTAGTGCATGTGATTTCGAACCGCATTAAGTTAACGCTAATCTACACAATTATTGGTTTCCACCAGACGACATGGGCTTGCTTGTTGCAGATAAGCTTCCAGTCGTTTCCGTCGGGTCAATTACATTAAATGCTCGTTATACATAACATATGTGAACTAGAAAGAACACGGTTATCGGAAACGACTATATCGTGGCACCATGTTGCACCGGGCCTATACAGTGCAATACTGATTATATAATGTACTAGCGGGGTGGACCCGGAGTTTCCCAGGTTAAAGTGATGTGGAACCCTCTGCTGTGGACATTTGATGGGAATAATGAATACTCTTGCTCAGAGTGTTACGTGTATTCTCATAAATTGTATTTCAAAATGGGCATCACAAAGCGCCATTCTTATACATGGGTTATAAGTAGTGGCTCACCTTGTCGGAGTGATTGTAATTTTGTTTATCGTGATTAATTCTTCACACAAATAAAGTAATTATTTATTTACAACTGCGCGTACTTCAGACATTATCATCTTTTTAAATCACACAGTAAACGTGATTGGAATTGACGTTTCTTCGCAAAAATAAAACACGACAATTGGGTTTTATATAGACATATATAAAGAGGATCTACAACGAGTTCCCAGTTTATAGCGGAATTTACAAAACTCGTCCAGTAAATTAGGTCTGGACCGAGCCTTTGGCGAGGTTCAGACCTAATTTACTGGACGATTTTGTAAATTCCGTTATAAACTGAGACGAGTTGTAGATTCTATTTATTACATGATCCAAAACCTCGACAAAACATAATTAAATCAACAAATGGGACGCGAAACTAACATCGGCTTCTATAAGGCCTGCGATGACGTTTCACGTAACTATGAGTTGTTTGCCGCGTACAGAAATAGTCCCAGACAAATAAAGACTCTTTGGCGTATATAATGGCGTATATTTAATGACATAACTTTTCAAACTCTTCATTCATTATAGTTTATTGGAAAAATATTGGAAGCCATATTATTTTGAGACGTAGCGTATGGAATGTAAACAGACGACAAACCGGAAGTCAAAGGTAACTTGGCACTATTTCCTGTTATTAAACGAACGTTTGATATCACAATTTATAGAATGGGTTTATTGAATGGAATAAGGGTAGGATCATGTAATAAAAATATATTTAGACTAGTGGGTTAGACTAAGATTGTGAGGACATCTGGTTATCATATCTTCATGAAGATACATATGTTTTAAAGACATATCCGGGCGCTCCTCTGTTCATGTTGATATACTGGCTAATTGTTCTCAGTTTAAAAGAAATGTTGCTATATATCAGCTACATGTGACCAACACCGGGAGAGATTTAATGATGGTTATGTTAGGCTATGAGTCTGTTATAAAACAATGAAATAATCCTCTGTATCGGGCTGATGTAGTCTTGTCAAAGGCCAGTATTGGGTGATCCTGAAATGACATGTGCTATTGACTGTGTTTTCTTTTATCTCAGAATAAACTATTTTTGACGGCATACTGTGACTACTATTTTTGAACAGGCATTCTGTACATTTCCATCTCTGTTGATTGTATCTTTTTTGTGGAAAATATCTTTAATGGGGCAGACTAAATTGTGTTATATTTATAACATATGAGCCATTATAACATGCCATAATCTGACGTTTCAAGGTACCTGTTTGCAAGAAGTCAAGATTATATATAGAATGATACATTATAATTTTAATGCTTTCTTCTATGTATCGGTTTCTGCTAGCTCACCCTATGAATCCCTGATTGCAGTCCCCGTACAACTATTGAGAAGATATATTTGTCAAGTGACCTAATTGGGTCACCATTTGCAAAAAAGATACAATGAAGACCAGGAAGCTAGGTTATTTGGGTTTAGTCACCTATCGGTGAATTTTAATTTAATTCGAAAAGGCCGGTAATAAATTATGTATACAATTGTTGGTATGACGTTAAATAACTTTCATTCGGTGCGACGCCTATACCTCTCCGACTAAGAGATCCATTATAGGATCCATTAGGAAAGCATTCCGAAATTATAAAATTTTATATCCGGACACCGAAGAAAGGTCATGCGGTACACTAAACTGGAGAATGTTGCAATCTCATGTTCATATTACAAACACGTGACGATAGGTTTATAGTTTATTGGCGGGGGGGGGGGGGGGGGGGGGTATAGTCACTTTTGCCCATAGTTCATATCGCAACGTTGTCTCTTATATTTTTGGGGAAACGCGCATGTGTTTAAATTGGCGGGGAAATTACTTCACTGCTCTAGATACACAAGTCGTGTTACCAGTTACCTCCTACTTTTGTGCGTCAAACGAACCCTCCGTTACAGGAATCGAACTCGCTTCGAAACCACTGGAATGCTAATGACAGAATAGTGCGGTATGCACATTAGCGACTGGCCAACCAGTGGTCCTTGTGGGGAGCGTTCACAATGGCTAAAAGCTCACTTCTATCATAATCATTTAACATTTAAACATGAAAACATAATTTGGCAGAAACTTGAAAACTACTCCAGAAAATTAGTTTGACATTTTTTCGGTTATTGGTTTTATCGATGCGCGTGTCCGCAAATCAAAGAAAGCATATTCCATTTCTAATATTTGTCAACACTTTGTGAGTGGTATATGGTTCTTTCAGTTGCGCGGAACCATATATGGTATACTCACACTTCAGCACATAACCCATAGACAACCATTTGTATCACTAAAGTGTGTCTACCTATATGGCACTTACTCGCATTGGTACTTTAACAAACACGAATGCCGTTATAAAAGGTTGGATATCCACAGACGTTTTAGCTAATTAGATCTAAACTGTACACCATTTGCGACCGGAGTATCTGCGAATGAGCTTCTTACAGCGTCTGCCATCGTCATGTTACCATGCACGATAAATAGTTCATCATTAAATTGGAATATTAATTTGCTAAAACTTTAACAAATACAGCACAGGAAGAATGCTCACTATTCACGATCGGGCAATGTTCAATGTTGAACGGGAAACAATTTAAAAACTTTTATGTCTATAAAAAAATTGAGATCAATGTTTGAGTTTTGAGAAAAAAAGATCACTTTGATATCAATTATGGCCCGTGATAGCGGCGACGTATATGTCAATCAGATGTCAGCTTTTGGGCGTTCATTGACATATCACATATAACACAGGAGGAGTGTTGTTCTTTCAAGCCTAACCTTTTTACCAAACTACACGTGGTTATAAAGTCGACGCCAGCTCTAATCTGATGTCAAAAAAGTAATCAGTTTTGAAGTCCAATTTATTCAAAATGGAGGTGGGTTTATACCACAAACTCGAAGACCATGACTCAATATAGTTAGGCTGTAACTTGGCTTCTAGTACTAACCACTCAATATATTGTAAGATGGAGATGCACGTTTTGCATAAATACAGCCAAATATTGCAAGAGATTTTCAACAAAGTATTACCCTGGATTTATCTGGCGAAACATCTTGAATTTCACATATCATCATCTTCATTGTTTGCAGAATCTGAGCAATTATTAAGAGGTGACAATGGGATTTAATACATTTGAGAGGTCTAAACTATTATTTTCTTTGTTTGCCTTTAGGTACCAAGAACTGCTAGAATAATTAATAGGTTCACACAACACTCCAATCACCAAACAGCTTATTGTCTTGGCTCCATGAGAGGAGGCTTCATTTGTATCGCTGCTGATATGCAGTGTGGTTCACTCAAGCAGAGAGAATCCATGACCCAGAGCACATCTCAACCCAATTTGTCATTGAACACAATGAATGACATGAAAATTCCTCAAATATAGAAAATTATTTGTGGGTAGTTGTCTTCCTGAGTTGAAAATAAACATAAATTTCATAAATCAAGAAAAATTAAGTCTCCTCTCATGATCTTCAGATATGGTATCATGGATGGCCTGCACTTTTGAAACAAATCTACTTGTCAGAAGTTCTTGGTACCTGAAAATGGTGAAATTTTAAATATTTTCCATGCCATAAAAGTGAAGTAAATGAGATTAATAATAACCAATTGTTCGATGTTCTTAAATATTGTATCACAATAATCGCTTGTAACCAAATTTCACAAATAAATTCCTGACAGATTATGAGAAAATCCATTTAGAAATACCAGGAAATAGTGACCAAACGTGCATCTGACCCTTAAACGAGAAGCCCATCACGATCGGTAGATGTTTAACCCCACACATTCAAACATACTGACTACTTAGTTATGTTTGCCAGAATGCCTGCACTTGTATCGCTATTGGAATACTGGAACATCAAACCATATATATACCCCCTATAAGTGGAGTTAAATGTGTTATAAATGACATGTTCATGAAGACGAAAGTCTATATAACATTAACAGGGGACAAACATGAGTAAATATTAGTATAGGAAAATAATTGCATTACTCATTTTTTCCGGCCCCCGAGAAACCCACCCACCCTGCCTCACGCCCTGTACATAATCGGATACGGATAGTCGGCGGATAAACACAGCTCGGAGCAGGAACAAGAGTGGACACCACTCAAAATATTCCCATTTTTAAGATAAAGATTATGGGACTAACTTTAATCCGGATTCAGGATCCGGATTTGGCCGAAAAAGTTTTTTTTTTCCGGATCCGGATCCGACCTACTTTAAAAAAATTGCTTTAAATCACTATTATGTGACATTTTCCGCATTATATCACCGTTGTATGTGCTATTATCAGCTCTGGCTAGGAAGGTACGAAATCCGGGCCCCGAAAAAGTGCTTTTTCACGGATTCCGGATCCGACACACTTTTTAAATTGCTTTTAAATCACTATTATGTGACATTTTCGTATTATATCACCGTTGTATATGCTATTATCAGCTAGATAGATGTCAT